>VYZM01003660.1:1991035-2058829 GCA_013398915.1 Dromas ardeola
CAGATTAAAAAAAAAAAAAAAAAAGCAATGAATAAATACTACAAATTGAGCTAGGATCAAGTCTGCAATACAGGAGATCAGACTAGACAGAGGCAGAAATAATTTTCTCGCAGATTAGAAGCAGATAAATAAGTGAGAGAGAGAAGGAAGGAAAACACGCAATACAGAAAGGAAGATAAGAAAGAAGCTGTTCATTTTATGTATGGGAACCAACTGCTGCATATGTATTTCTTATGTAATTTTAGTAACTATCCCTAAATTGTTAATCTGAAACACTTTGCAGGAAGTGGACCGTCTATTTAATTTAAAATGTTGTTTGGAACACTACAGGATTTTCAAATAATTCAGCCCAACGCACTGGACACTCAATCTGCACAGCATAAGGGCTACAGCCAGGATTTTCACACGTAAACGTCTCACTTAGGAAAAAAGGCATCTAAGCATTCAAATTCAACCATTTGTATTTGCACACTTACATATTCTTCTAAGATAACTGTTTACTAGCAATATCAAATATAAAATTTCATCCCAGTTACATAGGAGTTACTGTGGACAGCTGTCTACCACAGTTAGCAAGGGTGAGCACATACTAAGCCCCAAAATAAAGGCTATTTCCAATGCAATTAATATAAAAACAAATACTCTGTAAACTAAGGTGACTGATTGTTCATAAATTAGCGCAGAATAGCCTGGTGGAAGTGCAACGTGTGCAGGTTTCACACATGGCAAAAGTTTGCAAGTGGTTGTGTCCATTACAAGGTGAAGGCTATGTTACCAACAAGCACGTTTTCATCTGGCCTTAGACTTAAAAATAACAGTTAAAAAAAAAAGTCAAACACAAGCAGGTTTTTTATTTCTTTTGGGCTTTGGCATATGTGCTATAACAGACATAGATGGAAACTTCTAAAATAAATTAAGGAATGTACTTGTCAGTTTATTAATCAAAGTTTACCTGCTTCACATTACAGGGAGACAAATTAAACAAGCTACCATGGTACTCAGAAAACATCTGCTAACAAAGTCACAAGTAATGATAAACAAACTTGAGTTCCCTTTGTGGTTGATTTCCATCCAGCTGCATTTAATTATAAAAGAGCTATCAAAGAAAGCTCCCCATTAGCAGCTAATTCAGAATGACTTCAGAAGAAAATCCCAGAGCCTCCAGTGATATCTCTCCAACAACTTTCTCATCTCTGCAAGTGATTGAGAAGAGCTGAATTAAACCAGTTTAGTGATCAGTCCTCCTGCTAAACTGCCAGAGAAAAACGAAGATGATATATCTTTTCAGTACCTGTGATTGCCTGTTTTCAAAGCACTCCTATTGGTAGGACCTATAAGATCCAGCAGACTCTCTCTTGCAAGTAACCTCTGCCAAAATCACCAGTGCCAATGAGCAACGTAGAGATAACTCTGAAAATTGCTGTATGCATTTTTCTAAAGCAGAGCATCTGCTGATATTACTGAGAAAGTGAGAAAATTTGTTGTTACAAGTTGTTGTTTTTTTTTTTTGATAAAGCCTCTTTGACTTTGGTGTTTTTCATAATGAAATTGAAGATGCAGTCATTTATAAATATCTTGTTCTGGTTTACATCAATCAGAAATTTTTTCATCGATGTAGCAAGACATGTCTATAGCCCCAGACTGATGCTCTGAACCAACATGGCCACACCAGAATGTTATTAAAAATAGCACCCACTCAAAAAAAAAAAAAAAACCAAAAAAAAAAGAAGAAAGAAAACAGTAAATACATCAGGGTTGACCTATTACTCCTAAAACTGAGAAATTTTGGTAATTCTATGGATAAGCAACCTGTCCATCAAACCAAAAAAGTTAAAGTTTTTCAATGCGCTCTGAACTACTAGCAAATTTTATAAAATTCCATAAAGTCCAGCAATAATGGACCTCCAAAAGGGCTCTGTGTACACAGCTCAATAAAGCACAAACAACTTGTAGGATATTGCAATTGGAAGGTTTTAATACTGGAGGAGACAAGTATGATAAAACATTTAATTTTTTTTTTCCCCTCTCCCATTCTTGTTCGTTAAGACAGTAATGGGTGATTCTTCCCTGAAACCTAGCTGCTATCTGGCCAGCAAGCAAATATGAAATCAAAAACCCAGTGTGCCAGATATGCACAGCTGTATTTGTGCTTCTGCAGCTCCCAGAGGAAAGCACACCACATGTCGGTTACTTGACTTAGGGTGGGTTGGTGAGGTGTAAGTTAAAAGGGCAGCTGTACACTCTGGGAAATTCTCCAGATTCATTTTCTACCAATTGCTTTAACAATGCCACGAGCGGCGGTGAAGAGGGAGGGATGCTGGGTAACACAGGTAGAAAATAGGCAAACTTTTCCTGCAGTTTATTTCTTATTCAGTCCCCAGGCTCTCTTGAAAAATCTGTAGGCACTTTACAGAGCACTTTTTCCCTGCAAGAATAAAGGGGTTGGCTCTGATTGCAGCTATTCTGAGAGGTTAAGGGAAGAAAAGACATTATTATATATCCACATGGTAATCACCCAAGGTTTCATGTAACTATTGCTGTTGATGTGGTTCTTCCTGGCTCTTCTAGAAAACAGTTTATTGATGTACCTGGCCTAGAAGTTTGAGAGCCGAAGGAAGAAAATGATAACACGGTTTAACAGACCCTTTGTTTACGTAAACATCCATCCACAATCTGTGTCTGATGGGGTGAACATACGGCTTTAATTTTACCCTTGGCACACGGATCAAACAATGTTGCCAATATCTATTGTTCTCCTCATAACAATATGCCTGGTGGTTTCAACATATCCTCTCCATTAGCTGGCGTCAGATCAAGCATTACTGTGTATGTGCTTATGTCTTCATAAAACTGGAATATGGATATTTTTTTTTTTTCTTTGTACCAAATGTGTAAGAAGGAAGACAGTTGAGAATGGTGGTCAACCGTCCCCATGAGTCATAAGAACAGCCCGCTTCGGATTGCGCAGCGGAGCCGACACGACACGTGGGTGGGAAGAAGGGGTTGGATTGGATTTGCAAAGCCCCGGCCATATAACTTAGGTTTTTTTCAAAACACCAGAGAAGTGGTGAGTCAGATCCTTACCCCATTTTATCTGGGCTGTAGCAAACCTTGCTGGATTCGGTCCATCTCTGGTCTACACCAGCCCTGCCCTGGAGCGTGGACACACTAGGTAGCTGCGAGAAGAGTGGGTTGCGTTGTTTTTCTGTTGTTGTTTCCCCCCCAAACCCTTCATTGTTTTTTCCGTTTCACTTCCTTTCTATTTGCTGCAGAAGACCATGATAATACTCTTTTTGTTTTATAAATATGCAGCTTCTGTAGAGGCAGCGTAACGGAAGAGATTGGGATATAGGGAACGGCACGAGGAGAAACCTCAGCTGGGTTCCCCGAGCCAGAGTAGCTTGTCATCTCCATGCTAATCTTCTCAGCTCCTGCCTCGGTCTCCAGATCAGCAGCACTGCTTTCTTACATTTCCAGCAGGAATCAAACTTGACATTTCTCCTCTACGTTGTGCTGCATTTCAGCCTGTACTTCAAAAGGTTTGATCCAAAATTCACTTAAGTCAACGGAAGAAATCTCATTGCCTTGAACGTACTTCAGGTCTGGCACCTTCTTTCCCCCAGTCACTAGGCGCCTGATTCATATTTGCTAAATTAGTGATAAAATACAGTCTTCTGATCTCTCTGGTACCATTGTCGCAATAATCGAGAAATTCTTACCAAAAAAAAAAATGTCACTAGTAAAGACAACACTTCTATTTGGGCTATTCAGGGAACTTTATGTTTGATCGTTTCTTTTATCCATGATGTTTTGCTTTCAAAGGCTGAAAGGTGATGTGCAAGAGGACCTGGCTGGGAACAGCTGCTGGTACCCCAGTCATTTCTCCTGCCCCGAGCAGAAAGCTGCTGCCGTGGGAGGCAGTGGTCCAACAATGCTGGGGGCTCTGGGGCCCTCCCTGTGGCACAAAAACAGGAGTGAAAGCTCGCAGGAGCATCCGGGAAGGAGACAGCTCTGGGAGATAACACAGAGGTGATTAACATCACCAAAAATAGGGATCTGCAGGCCTTTTTTTCCCATGTTCTCACGACACTCCTCCTCACTGGAAGTAGTAATCTTGCAAAGCTTCGGATTTTAATCAGTATTCCTGTTTTCTTCCTACTGCGCTGTTTCTCACTTCTCTGTTTCTCTCCGACTTCGATGTTTTACCTCCTGAATGTGCTGAATCCGAGCCCAGCGCTTTGAATGATTTCACTGACCCTGTAACGTTGCATACCAGCACAGATACGTATCTTTAGGTTTACTTTTATCTATGCTAATTTGGCTTCCCCCTCACATTCGCAAGTAGAGAGCAACTGCAAGGCTTCCTGTGCATCGCAGGCTGTAATTTAAGGAGTTTAAGAAGAATTCGTCTAGATGCTGCATGTGCACTCATATATATGCGGCACAGCTTGCAGTCCCATCGCTACCCTTGTGCTTCAGCCTGTTCTCCAAGACCAGAGTGCTAACATTTATACATAGTCCGAGTCATTCAAACTATCAGAACGTAATTAAATTATCTTTGCCGTACAGAAAAAACAGAGGTTTTCCCCCAATAATGACATGCAAAAAGAAAGAGAAAAAGAAGTTTAAGAGCCCTTCTTTTCTTTTTGGAATGACTATTTTACTTAGAAAGCAATAGCAGCTCTAACGTTGCTCTAAAGCCACTGGAAAGCCTAACAGGAACAGCCAGAGCGTCTGAACCCATCTAGAAACAGAATCCTTCACTGAATGAAACAGCTAGTTTCTGGCTTTTTCTGGGTTTTTTGGGTCAAACTAAAGATAGAGGATTATTCCTCACAAAAACACCTGGAGGAGGTGGGGAGACTGGGAGCCAACAGGAGAATAGACATGTCTATTTTAAGCCTTATGCGCAAAAACCAAAGCATTAACTTTGACACAGTCTAATACCACAGATATAAATTTATTATAGAATTAATTACCTTACTTGAAGTAGCACTCATTGACACATAATATCTTGCCTAATTCTCTATTTTGTATAAAAATGTAATATATTGTAATGTAAATTGTAGCTGTTATTACTTTAAACAGCAATTTAATCAAGAGGTTTTGACAAAGATAACTACAGTCTGATAACTCCTTTTTTGCCGTTATTTTATGCTAGGAGCTTGTCAATTTTACTGTCACTTTGGTTTCATACTGAAATAGCAAATCATCATCATGAAAATCCTTTTGTCCTGAATCCACGCAGTTAGTATCAAAGAAATGCTGAAATCCTTCCTGGCCATTGTCACATCAGGTGCAGAATATAATTTGGGATTAAATGCAATGAAAATCGAGATCACAGCTGTTGCCACAAACACACGGGTCCAAGCAGCAGGGTGACTACAGGGTTGCATTTCACTCTCCTCTCCTACCCGTGTCCAGTCCCGTCACTGGAGCTCTGCTTGGGATGGATTTGGAATAACGTGTGGAAGGAGGTTTCTGACCAAACATCCCTGGTAAACTCCAAACCAGACTTGCTAGAGAGGAAAATAAAGCAGTATTAAGCCAAACTGAAGCAAATGCTGGCATGCAATTAACATAGCATTGTCAAAGATATCTCCTGGTTTAATTTTAGTGGGGAAAATATGGTATCTCAGATACCATGATATGGGTGTTTGTTCACAGGCACTGTACCTGTCAACTATTATTATACTGATGCTGCCGTGTTCCCTGAACTGTTTTGATTTCTTAACAAGAAGAGAATTTTCTCTGATGTGCCATCTGTAAGGTACAGTTTACCAAAGGAAAACTTTACCTCAAATTTTTAATAATTTTCTGTCAATTCCAATAAAATCTGTTATATTTTTATAATACTTACCAAATAATAGCAAACGTGACTCACCACATGTGCCACTATTTCATTTGATATTCCTCTTCTCCCACTGATTTTTCTTTCCAGCACAAAATGCAATTTAAATGTCAACTTGAACTAAAAAAGTTACATTCCTGTGGAGATTGCTGGTATCTCATACAATCTCAAATAATTCAACTGCTTTCCACTCCTTTACCTATTTTCTTCTATTTTAGTATCTCATTGTACAGGTTCTAAAAATAACAAATGGTGGCAGGAATAAAGTAATGCACAGTTTGTTTACATATAAGTGACAGGACAAAATGTCCTTTCATGCCTAAAAAGTGATGGTCCCAATCCATCACAGGATCTAAAGTTCATTTTTTTTAATATACCAGTGCACACTGAAGGATTAGGATGTCTTTAGCAAGGCCACTGCTAGCTACATAAAATGAAGAATATAAACCAAGGGGAAAAATGGTAGGAATAGAAAAAATAGGAAGGGTATTTATCTTACATTTAGCATCCGCTTGCCGATCAAGCACATAGGCATCACAGAGGATGTCCATGGCACAGGAGGTGCAGGTCTGCTTTGTTCTGTCAGGAGAGACCGTCTGCTTGGGAAATTCATTAAAAACTATGAGGATATTTAGAGTCTTATATTTTTGGATTTAGATCTCACTGAGACTTTCAGGTTCCCCTAGGAAGGCTGTCATCTATACACAGAGATTCTTGCACTCTCCACAAACTTGTTTTTCATCGGGACAGAACCACTGATGATGGGTATGGCCCCACCTGCATGACAGTGCTCAGCTCAGGCTCTCCCTTCTGGGACATGGCACAGGAGACGTTTTCAGCTCAAGCTCACTATTATTATAGTCAGAAAACAGTGATGTCAACCAACTGCCCCGCCTTAATGCTAGAGTCCAAACCCCATCCTTTCACTGCTAAATTTGTACACGTCATCTTCAATTCCATAAAAATGCCTTATTCATAAGGTGGGAGACTTTTCATGATTTTTCTTGCCTAAGGACCATTTTTTTCCTCTTCATTCCCTAGGAAGATTGCTGAATGTCATTCTCCACTCCCTGCAACGTTGCACAGCAGACATGGGAAACCTGGGGAAAACAGCTTTGTCTGCTGACATCAGTTAGACGTCAAAAAGTTTAGTATTGCAAAAACTAAGCCCTGAGATTTAGCCCTAATCTGTGTCTTAATTCCCTAAATACAACACTACTAGTGCTCACCAGTTTATGAGGATACGCAACAAAGACCGAGACAACCAGTTCCTCCATTATTGGTGTCATAGAAATAACTTGGACTGCTCCGCTTAAGGAGAAATGAGGTAAAAAGGGACTATGGTATTTCAGTACACTGAAGATTCACTCCTGCCTGACTTAAAAATGACAGAGTTGTCTTAGACTAAAAGCAAATTAGAGGTGTAATATGTCAAAGGCACCAAAAGCACCATAAAATGTATGAAACAGCCTAGGGTTCAAAAGGAACGCAAAACTCACCTGGAATTGCCATGGGAAACAGCTGCTGGAAAAGCCATCTGGAAAAATGCCTTCAACAGAAGAGTTTTCAGCCAACCTGCCTGGGCTCTTCATCCCTTCTGAATAGAGAATTTTGTTACAGACCTAAAAATATCCGGTTGTGCCACAGAAGATTTCCAGGGTCTTGATAGTATCTGCAAGGATGGAGAAGACCTGCCATCAAGAGATGTGCCATGAGAGATTTTTAAAATTATTTTCTAGTGAAAATATGGGCTAAGGTCAAGTTCTATATACTCACACTGACTTCAGGGGCCATTTGCAGCATTGAAAAGTCACCCTTTCTTTCTCTGAAAATCTCTGCATCATCCACCATTGTCACATAACTTCTGCAGCAAACAGGTGAGGACCTTGTTAGCTCACCAGCTTCGATTCATTCCTGCAGCCATACCCACCCTCTGCAGTGAATAGGGGGTGATCCTGCAGAAAAACAGCTTTCAGGCTAAATTTTATTACTCAGTATTTGACTCTAGATTCGGCAAATATAGGTGTGTTTAACGTGTCTCAGTTTTGCTTAGATCAAGAGCCCTAAAATAGGCTCCATCACTGTGTTAAGACTCTGGGTCCTGATCAGACTTGCACAAGCATTTAACTTAGTGCAGTTTGTTGAAGCTTCAGGAGAGAGGGATTTCACCAAATGAGCAACATGCATGCTGATAAAGTTCATCTTTCCTTTTTCAACACAGCCATGAAGCTTCACGTTCTGCTTTGCCACACTTTTGCCCACTACTAGAAACGAGGCGAAGAAGCACAGAGTTTCTGTGGTTTTGTTTCAAGGAGTAAAGGTTTAAAATGCAAAAGAAGAGATAATCAGCACAAGTCCAGCTCCAGTAAGTGGATTTTATTCACCTGTTTAAAAAATAAAAAATTTAAAAAGACAGCCAAAACCCCACCATCAGCTGCACTTTTTGCTCATGGGGTAGAGTAGGTCCAACTCACTAATGCACTGCTCTCAGGTTAGCGTCTCTGCTGCTCTAATGATCATATAAACAGCAAAATCAGGCACCCAGCAATAAATCAAACCCAATATATAACCATTAGGCACAGATTCTATGTACCTTCACAGCCTGTTCAAGACTAATGGTGGAAGAGGGAGGTTCTCCTGCAGCCCCTGTATCTTCCAAGGAGCCTCCGATCAGGGGTTCCTGGGGCTGCTCTGCTCCACGGATGCATGAAGAGCACCTCATACTGCCTGTATTTACCTCACAGAGGTGTTGGAGACCATAATTAATTACTGTTTGTAGAACTCATTGAGATTGTTAGAGACAGGCACTAGAGAGAGACTGGTGTTATAAATTATTACACTTGAAAACATTCAAACTCTTCAGCCTTCCACAGCTCGCCTTCTCACAAACTTGAAGCATTTTCTTTTCTCCTCCTGAATTAAAATTTGCCCTCTTGACACGCACAAACCATTAGAGAGGCTGTATTTACAAGCACCTAACAGTATTTTCTCAAGTTTATTTTGACATTGACTTTTAATCAACATGAGGATGATTGAAAAAGCTAGTCCAATGTTTCGCTAAAAAGGAATATTAAAAGTACATTGATTGTGTCTACAAAGATATGCAATTAAAAAGTATGAGTCAAGCGCTGTTATTTAACACTTGACTTTACTTCTTTTGAACTCTCGTGGCCCTGTTGTGTACATGGTTAAATGTGCAGTGCTGTGTGTTTCAAGCAAATCGGCTGTAAGCAGTTTTATATTTTAATGAAAATAATTACAGTTTGAGTAATCTGAAGTGTATCTGAAGTATAACCCCCAATGCTACTTCCCCGGAATTAGCTGTGATATAAATTATCATGATTTATTATGGTTACTCTGTGCTTTATGTGTTTGTAGGGGATCCTGGCTAGCAATGATGATTCTTAACTAACAAAGAATTGCATTTCAAAAACAATTTCTTCTTGGATCTCATCTGTAATTCTTCCACAAAAGTGATATGATTTAACTATGCTGCAGTATGTGATATTGCAAAGATGGCATTATTGTGCTGTCATTTTGACAGCTTACTTTAATTTACACCATTTAATGGATGAATACAATTTTTTTTTTTTAAATCTGGTGTTATTCTTTCTTAATATACCATATGCCATGGATCCCACATGCACTTCTTCGCATAAGCACACCAAATTATGTAGTGGTATAAAGCAACCTATGTGTCATGCACAACCTATCTTTTGAGTGACGCATCAGAAGGTGAGGTCCTGTCTGTTCTTCAAGGATACTGTGGATCCTAAGACATTTCTGAGCCCCGAGTTGAAATATGTTACGCAATACGTTCTGTACCAATTGGCATCTGTTCACCTCGGAGATGGGCACTTTTCAGATACGCTGTACAAAAATAAATTTGTGAAAGTCATTTGCCTTGGTAGAAGCAGCACTACAGAAAGTATAAAGATTATTATAATTACATTACCACAAAAGCTAATATCTGCAAGCAGCTGGTTTCAATTGCAACTGCTATTTTAAACTATTTTGTCAAACAAAATCTCTTCCAGTTCCTAACATGTTTTGCCAGCTAATGGTAAGTAACCACTCATCAGGACGTGCAAAGGTTGGACAATCATTCCCTTTGTCTTCTTTTGGGGTGGACAGTCTAATCATTCCTCTGTCCAGGGAATTACGGGGTCACCTCCAAAGGGAACAAGAGAATACACCAGTCTGATCCGGGCCTGTCCACACCTCACTCATAAATGCGCACCTCTGACCAGCAAACCTCAGGCTCAACAGAGTTTTCACATCCAAACTCCTTTATTTAGACAACCTTCCTAAAGGAGGCAGAAGCTCAGGCTACCCATATTGCAAACTGCTCAGAAGTTGTGCAGCTATGTAGGATGCTACTAAGCTCAGGAGAACAAGCCCTCCCTCTCAGGAGGATCTATTAGCCTGGGTTCATGTACCCTGTGAAAACATCTACACAGCTTCCTTGTCACACCTGGCTTTTATCTGCCTTGCTTGTCCACAAAACCCTCTGTCGACGTGCTCAGCAGAGCCTGCAATCCTGGCACAGGAGGAATCTCTGAAGACTTCAGCAAATCTGCTGTGACACATTCTATCATTAGGGGAAAATTTCACGGTGCCTTTGGGAAGAAGTCCAATTTAAGAAAAAGTTAACAATAATTTTGTTACAGGGTAGAAAGCAAGCTGGTGATGCCCCAAGAACTTAGCTTTATTTGGTAGATTTTCGCCTATTTTCCAAGGACACGTAACAGTTAAATAATGTAAAATTACAACAAAAACAAAAAAAAAAGATAGCCTAGCCATTCTGTTTTCCTGTTACAAATATTATTTTTGGACAGAAATGCTGCAAACAAAAATGCAGTAAAAACTAAGGATTTTAAGGGAGAGGTATCCAAGTTTGAGAAGGAGCCTGTTAATGTGAACTGAAGAAATACAGCATACCTTTATACGTACTTAGCTCTTTGATGGTATATATGATACCCAGTATGGCATTACAACCAACTGTACATGTCATAAAAATACAGCGATTCCATGTGGAGTAAACCTGCAGTGAATTAATACCTCTGTCAAGGTGTATCCTGCCACGTACTAACCCATCCTTACTTCAGATTCCAGTTCACGCAACTCACATGACTAAGAATGTGTAGACATTCCAGCAAGACCAGGAAAGAGTTTATTTTAAACTCCATCACACTGACTACCAGTACATTTGGAATAAGAAAACACGTGAGATATTTAGAAAATTATGTGCTTATTCATAAATTTTAATTTTTGTGGAAAAATAATTTTTTTTAACGTTAATTTAAGGCAGTGGCTAGGATTTCGTCTGTGACTCACCTAAAAAAAATGATTAGGGGTTTTGTATGACCAGCAATGAGGTATTTGCACATAACCGAGAAACAGAGATTGACAAATGACACATACTTCCAGCACCTACTGAAAATTGTCGGGAATTTAGATTATCCGCAGATGCTTATTAAGAAAGCTGCAGACCACTGAACAGTAGATCAAACAACTGACACAAACATGATTTTTTTTTCTTTTACACATGAGTTTGAGTGGTCATATCAAGTAGGAAAATATCATAGCTAAACGACAGTAAAGAGAAGGCAGGAAATGCGTATGTGTTGGGAAGTGTTTTTCATTTGTAACAGATTTATTTAAGGTTCTTTTTACAGAAGACATCTTTGAGATAGAATTCAGTATTTGCATTGGGCTTTGCTGCAGGGGTAGAGAAGTTGTATCTCTTAAATCTCTGGTAGAAATCTACAGTGTAGAAGGGGCAGTGAACACCGGCTGTCTCCCCCCTCCAGTGTGAAAGAACAGATTGGGAAACTTTACAAGTTGGACACGTGGCCCTTTGACCTGCGTGATACTGGATAACCCTCTGCAGTGTCAAGCAACGGATCACCTTACCTGCTGCCTGCAAAACAGACCTTCCTTACGTGTCTGGAAAGGGCCCTTGTCTACATCTAAGACAGACCTCCTCCCATCCTACTTAACCTGTGGAGGTAAAAAAAAAAAAGCAAAAAGCAAACAAAAAAAAAAAACCAAAAAATAATGAACAACAAAAAATACATAAAAAAGAGAACGTTCACAGAAAATTGAAGGGAAAACTCAAAAAATTTCCCAAACCACCCTTGACAAAGTAAATTTCTAGGTACTTCCACCCCCTTTTCAGGGTGGGAGTGGAGCTCTGGAAAAATGCAGCAGGCTTAGAGGGCCTGGTGGAAAGCAGAGTGTTTCTGGCCATTGAAGAAAGCTTTGGAGCAGACTGGTATTGTATCGTATTCGTTTCTGTTGGATTTAGTTGGTCAGCCCTCTCCCTCCTTCCATACAATACATGCAGACTGATCGATAACACACACATATGGGCACCAGCATATAGGCAGCAAATGCCAGATCAGATATAGTAAGAGCAAATTTAAGAGGTTATAAATGTTTTTTCATAATAGCATGTATTCAATTTTGTCACTAATGTAAGTCCACAGACATAATTTGAAAGCTTTTCTCCTCTCCTATCCGATCATAACACGATAAAGGAAAATCATTTCAATTCAACGTAGTGATGGCTTTGCTACATTGTCATTAGAAGGTGATTAAAGAGGCAAAACAACTTTCGTTTTGAATGTCTAAGGAGAAACACTGCCATAGTGAAAATTAGTACAAAAGGTCCATTCCTGCTGTTAGGTCCTAAAAAAGTGAAATATTTTAGGTGGGAAGGAGGACCTGGGTGGGGGGGGAAGGGAAACTGGGAGGACCGTGATGTTGCTCGGACAGCAGATAATGCCTTGTCACATCAAGGGAGAAACTGAGGTCTTGTGAAATCCATACTGTATCAACCTCACAGCCTTAAAACCCCTCTTCATCGTTTTAAGCACAAATCTAGCATTACATATTTGCAACGAGCCTGCCACAGAAGCATTTTGTTCAAAGATACGATGAGATTTGCTTTAGCAGATAATAAAGCTACAGTCCTGTCTAATGTAGCGCATGAGGAAGGAGATACTTCCTTAAAAACATCCAAAATTTCTCTTTATACCATCCACATATGCAGTGGTTACTTAGCCATCCTGAAAGGCAAAACCATGTGCTGCTTTCCCGTCCTGCAGAACGTCACTGCCCCTCACGCTGCTGGTGGAAGCCTGCGGAGGAATAACACCGTCGTCAGCCCCCGCGAGGCTGCCAAATGCAGAGAGCCGGATTTCCCCAAGGCCTCCCTTCCCTTTTCGGCACAGAGCTCAGCACACGGAGCGCCTTTTGGGTGTTTGTCTCAGTAAAAAAAAAAACAAAACCCGGCCACAAGATTTAGAATCAAAGGCACCGAGTTTCAAACCCTGCTGAAAATCTGGCACTTGCTGAGATGTCGGAGTACTTATGGTCAAAATATGGCCATAATCACTGAAATATACAATTGCCGTTCATAATCAGCAGTACTCACTCACACAAATAGTTTCATTGACTTCAGTTACAGGAAATACTAATTTTGTGTGACACTGGAGAGGACTTCTAAGACCTAGAAGACAACAATAACATAAATATTATTAAGACAGAGCTATCTTTATCCAGCCATTATGACTGTATCGCTACAGCGGATGCAAACCAGAATGACTGTTAATTCTACAAATATTTCTGCACCACCTCACCAGTGCGTGGGAGCAAGAAGTGGGTTTATTTTATTCCTTGGAAAATGTAAAGAAGCAAAGAGACGGTAAAGGGAAAGATGGGAGTTCTTAGTCGGAGTATAACACATTTGCAAAGCATGAAACAGTGACACGGTGCCCAAGAAAGAATAAACGAATAATTGCTTTATGAATTTTGGTTTTGTTCAATCTCAAAAAACAGTCTCACAGTTGAGATACTCAAAGTTTGAGTTTTAAAATGACTGCTCTGGGATGGTCCCTCATTCAGGGATCGGGTCTATAATGCACCAGCTAATGGACCAGTGTGCATCAGCAGCTGGATGATAGATAGACTTCAAGTCAAGCATGTGCTCCACCGTTTGCTTATAAAGCTCTTTTGAACATGGGCGCAGGGTCCTGGGTTAGGCCAGACACAGCAGTCTTACAATATTTTCTTAAAGTATTGCCCAGCCTTGGAAATACAGCTTAGTGTCTTGGATTCTTCTCATAAAGTGAAAAGGGCCATGTGTCTTGTAAAGACTAGCCCCAAGGGAACTGAGGTAAAGTATTTTTGTAGCCTTAACACAAGTTTTCCTTGTGTTTATGGCTTCATTATTTTAGTGGGTGTGTTATTTCAGTGTGTTTTTCTGCTACTTATTTTCTATCTTTTTTACTGCTCCTTCCCCGCCCCCCTCCCCGTCTTTTTTAAATAAGGAAAATGGACTCAACAGATGATGCAGAAGTCGTTATAGCAGAGCTACTGGTTTTCATTTCTGTTTCCTGAACCTCGAATAGTCACGCGCTTAATATGCTCAAAGAATATTTCTGTAACATTGTAATATTAAAGTTACTGTTAATGTCTTGTCAGTGGAAAAGTTCCCCATATGAATAGAGGTGAAAATTTCTAGGCATCTATATTCTGTTAACTGTTGTTAAAGAGTTAAGACAAAATGAATTAAAGTAACACAACCGACAACAGAAAAATTGTTTCTGATTAGCAGGAAAACCCAGGATTAGGATGCGGTTACTCTGCAGTTGCAAAATCTGCACTTTGGTAATTTCTGGCAGGGTGGATGGGGGAAAAAAACAAAAGCAGTGAAAGCAGTGAAAACTAACACTTAGCTCTTTTAAGATAAATTAATCAAAAGTACTGGTTTCCACATCTATAGAGTTGGTCCCTACAGCTGGTAGAGACCTACCTATGTGGTAACCTGTTGTAACTGCTGGGAGAGATACTGTCTAGCATGTCTGTCTAGCCTGGGCAGTGTGTTTTTCACAAAAAGGGCCATTTTTACTTGGTGCCAAAGGTATGCGAATTGGTACAGCTTCAACTGAAATGCACAAAGACAGCAGCTAATGGTCAAGCATAGCTAAACCAATGAATTTTCTATTCTGATGACCCATCCAAATTTCCAGTTTATTAATTATCGCATTTACTTTACCTAACATCAACTCACTTGCCAGATCTGCTTTACTGGTTGCTTGTTTGCCTAATTAGCAGTAATTTGCACATTAAGTGAGCCTGGAAGTTCCCGGTACAGTCAGTGCTTAGGGACTCCAGTGATCACCAAGTTGTTGGTCAAAGTTTTGATAAGAAGTAATGCTTAAGTAAATTCTACGAGCTATCACCCTGAGGCAAAATAAGTTCACGGTAGGGATGACTGGGTAAAATAATAGGAAGCCTGAAGCTTTTCTCAAACCTCAACCAAAACCTCCAGCCAAATCTTTTACAAGACACAAAGTTCTCTCTCTCTTTTTTTTTTTTTTTTAAATTTGTCATAGCCTTTTGTTCTGTGCCAGAAAAAAAAGAAATACCAAAATATCAAGACAAAAGCCTATTTTTGGATTTATGACATGAGAAAACCTAGGAAGGAAAGGAGACCTCATGAGAAAGCCTCTTTTCACAACATTTTTACATAGCTTTCAAAGCGTGTGTATACACAGGGGCAGAAAATGGTACGTCAAGCTAACAAAACACGATGTACCACAACATGATGAGTTAACTTTGCTTACCAAGTCAAAATAGCCGGTACGATGCATTAAAACCTGGCAGAGTCCTTACGTTCCTATGCCATGATGTGCAGATTACATCTTCAGCAAGAGCCTGTTAACATCGAGTTGCCCAGTGCTCAGCAGGAGCTCAGCAGAGCCACAGCTTTGCACAGAGCAAAGCCCCACAGAGCTCTCCACTTTCAGCTGAATTTCTCTCAAACGTTCTCTTGATTTCCTTCAAATATTTCCAAAGTACGATGGAGAGGTATATGTAGAGGCACAGGAAAAATTCAAGGCAGCAGGCAGAGGTATGCTCAAAGGAGAGCGGATTAGCAAGCTGCAGTAGTTAACTTTTTACTGTTTCCAACAAAGCAAGAAGTGTAACAAAAAAATAAATGCAATAGATTTAACAAAGAAAACAGTTTGGTAGGAAACACAACACATTAGTGACCCAACCAAAAAGCAGACTAGCATCAAGGAATACTACTTTACCGGGTTATTATAAGGGGCAACTGATGCCCCTTCTTCCCCCACTCGCGACTAGTGCAACATGATTGAGTTTGCCCTAGATGTGATTGGAATCAGCATGGACCAAAAAAGGTACCCTAAGTACACCATAGAAATTAGTTAAGAATGTAAAGTCTATCAACTCATCACTCCTCTGTAGTTTAATTTCTCCATTTATTTCCTTCTGGTTTTGGAGTTACAGAGAACGTTGAGTTTAAAATTCTCCTCTTAAGCACAGGACTATACATTGCACTCAACCTGTGCCGCGTTTTTTCTGCTGAAATACCTCAGCCTTCATGAAATAACCCAATTCTGCTTGCAGGCCCTTTTGATTAGACAGTCCTTGTTGAGTGAGATCCAATTAGTGGAAAATGAGGGAGGATATATAAAAAGACATTGGTCATTGACAAAAATTGAAATTGCAACCAAAGGTACCTCCCTGCAAATGTTTTGCGCTACAGTTATAGACATTTCATCCTACGGAGACCAGCCCCGTGAGTCATCTCAAAGTTTGAGCAGGAAAGCCCAGCAGCGGCTGTAAGTGGATGTGTATTGGTGGCCAGGATCTGGCCATTGGTCTGGACAGGCTTTATCATCTCCTCCCTTACTGAGACATCTTTTGAGCCTGGTTTTCATAACTGATGCAGGGCTCAGGCAGCTGTTGCAATCTGGCCACGTGGGACAGCAGCCTTATAAAAGTGGATATTGGTGTCCTTTTCACACACTCTTCTAATAATTTTCCTAGAAAAGCACCAGTGTGGGAAGTTGCCCCTCGCTGTGGTCTAATGATCTAACCAAGGGTTAAAATATTGATCTTTACCTAGGATATAACATAGCTCGACATGTTTCATCAAGCATGTGGTTCTCACTTCAGTTCCAAAGCACTTCTCTGAAAAGTAAGAGCAGAACAATAAACCTAAGATCGCTACTAGCATGCAAACTATGTTTAAGTAAAACAAAATAACAGAGAAAACATTTTTTTATTGTTAGCACAATAGAAAATTAAACACCAAACTTTCAACAAATTGTGCCATTTGCTTTTGCAGCAGCAAAAGAGTTCATTATTTCACTATTTCATCTCACCTTGTGTCATTAAAATATAGGACACAAGTAGTAAAACACAAAGTAAATATGCACATATCTTTACACCATGTAGCGTAGCTATAAATCTTACTCTTTGATAACAGCTGTACTATAGCAATCATTTGAGTAGTGCAGCTGCCACAACAATATCAAATTTTATAGTTAAAAAGCAGTCAAAACTTTAATGGTACAGTGGAGGTAGATATATATTGTGCTATAAATAAACATTATCTAATGAAGAAATGAAACATGTTTATTTTTCCTTGACATATCATTCAATATCATATATCTTTGCTCCTGCAAGCTGCTATAATAGCAGCCGTTATACTTCAGCATATATAACGACAAAGTCTGTAGTTGTGCTAATTATGTTGGATTTAAATGAGGGATGGGAGAACTTCAGACAACGTGGCCTTGCAAGCAAAGGCCTTCATTTCATTAAAGCCATATCTGAAAACGTTATCGGAGTTAACATGCGTTGGCAGAGGTTCTGAAGCGGTTGGGAATGCAGTGAGAAATGAGTGGGTTTTCCCCTTAGACGATGACTTTTGCTGTGTTTGTCTGACATGGTGTAATCGATCTGGTGTGCAGGAGACCATGAGAACTGACGTACTGGTTCAGACGAGTAGTTGCTGCCACATTATTCAAAGCCTTGAAAAACCTCTGAAAGTATACAAGAATGCATAGGTCTAGCTGAGGCAGGCTCATGTCCATCCCAAGGCAAAATGTGCCTCAAACATAGTCTCCATGAACGGACTTTGGTTTCTGGGGCTACTGGTGTTCTCACGTTGAGCCTAGGGATGCAGTGACATACCATCAGTGGCACTTCTGGAGATGCTAACCTGCCTACTGCATAAAGAGTGAACTGAGGAGTGTGGATGCATGGAAGGGATCTTCAGCAAACATGCTAAAAAAATCTAATTTTGGAGATTAGACCACAGAACACAACTCATCACGTTACATAAGGAAGGACCACAAAACGTTGCCTAATATTCAGGTGTGTGTTTCTGCAAGCATTTTCACTTGAGTCCAGAGTGAACCTCTGAAATATACCTCCCAGTCCCTTCCAGCCACCTCATCAGGAGCCACTGCAAAGAGGTATCCGGAAACCACGCACTGGGTGCCCTTTGAATGGCACTAAAATGCAAGTGCACACCAAGGTCAGACCCAATGCAGTCTGACCACTAACAGAGGGTCAATCCATGGGACCACAGTAGTCTCAGTCCAAGGCTAACCCTAAAACTCGAACACGGTAGATTTGAGTCCCTCAGTACCACCTACTCTCCCCTTCAGACCCATCCCTACTGCTCCATTGCTCACTAACATAGCGTCAGACCACTAAATAAAAGACCGAAGCTCACAACTACAATATGTCGCAAGATGAGAAGGAGAGGTTGGAGAGAGGGAACAAATATCCTGGATTCCTACAACACTAGGGAATTTGGCAAGTAAAAGTCATTAACTCCATTCTCTTAAAAATCCTCCTTGGGAAGCGTGCTTTCCCCTCTTTGCATTAGAAAAAATGATGCTAGAAACATCCTTGCCAGAAGGCAGATTACCATCTTGCCCGGAGTTTGCCTCCTGTTCAGTGTGGGTTTCTCTGAAGGTGACACACGGACACCCTGGTGGGAACTGCAGCGACCCAGGGGAGCCAATCCACTGGAGATCAAATCCCCGACAAACAGCTTACCGCAGTTAAACTTTGTGCGTGCCCACCATCAGAGATCCTCAGGGTGCCTTCACTTGCCATCAACAGCGCATTTATCTGAAAAACCCCATGAGATGCTATAAAATAAACCCAACAGCTGTTAGCAGAAGATGACAAATCCTAGATACCTTTCCGTCACATTGCAACCTATACCATTTACTCCATGTTTACAAACAAATTGCTACAGAAAAATATGAAGTCCTGGCATTTAGAGAAGCTCTAGAAATTACTCACTCCCCTGGAATTCTGCATGACAAATTAAGACTATGCTTCAACTCCTAATAAATGTAGCTAGACCAGAGTTTCATAAACATTCTTGAGATTTCTTCTGTAACAGCTTTATTTTGGCTCCCCACTTTTCCTGCTTAAACAAATGGAAAGGTTGGCTAATATTGTCAAAATACAGCACTTCTCATGAACCAGGAGTCATTTATTAATGTAATTTATTGAACCTGCATTGTAAAACATAAAATCATATTTCTACAGAGAGGAAAAAAAAATCATTACGCTAAACTAAGATTATTTTCATTTAAAAGACAAATTATTGCAATTGTGGATTCTGTAAGTAAGATTATGTTCTTCCAGAGCTGGCCTTTCAGAGGCCAACAGGGTAAGTTTTAATGACCCGTGCAATGTTGGGTAAGAACAGAACAGATGGTTGCACAACCGTCAGGTAGACCTTTGTTTATATAAAACACACCACAACAGATAATACCTAATACCTTCCTCATGGCTTAAAATAACCTTCCCCCGAAAAATACAAACAGGCTTTTTCCCAGTTGTGAAGATGCTTAAAATCTAATTAATACACAGCCGATTGCAAACCAACCAAACTGCTCACGCAGGGTCGGACCTGTCATCCGGCGTCACCTCTTTCATGACACAGTCTTAATCTCCTCCTTTGTCGTTATATTGCAGTTTTTGCTCTAAAGGTTTCTACACTAAAAAAGTGGGAAGGTGAAGCCATAGTTCAATTCAATTTATTTTTATATTGCCTCTCATACAAAGTCTTTCAAAACGCTTTATAGTGAGAGATAAAATAATCATATAACACTTGCCGGAATTCAGCACGGTGACTTTCACAGGCTCAGGGTAAAGCTACATACCAGGAAAGGAAAATTCAGAAAATTTAGAAACAGAGAGAGTATTAATAAATATGCATTGATTCCACACTGTATAGTAATGAGAAGAGGGCAGCAGATCCCTGTTATGGTGCGCTCATAGCCCGTCCTTTAGGTAGGGGGGTGCCCCCCAGCTCTGCAGATGCACAGAGACACGTGCACGGAGGAGGGCGAGTGCGATGAGGAAGGCATCACCCAAAGGAGCCCACTGCAAGCTCAAAGAAATGTGAGGCAGTTGTTTCCCCCCATACGTAAAGGGCAATTTCCATTCAGAAAATGAGGCAACGTCAACCTGTCTTGAGAAAGGAATGGAAAAATGTGCCAAGGCACTAACCTTCATCGCCTGACAAACACAGCGCAAGGAATAGCCCCGTAACCAGGGAGGGCAACGTTTCTGAAAAAGAAGAGCCTAAAACGGGCAGCAAAGCAAAAAATGCTCATGGCAACACCGTTATTATATTTCACTTAAATTAGTTATAAACACTCGGTATCCAAAACATGACCCTATATGAAGTAATGCAATTATTTATAAGGATAATGCTGGAACCAGGTGCACGCTGCACTTTGGCAGCACAGTGCGAGCAGCAGCCTGTGCACAGGGTCAGGGGGTGGGCTTCGTTTACCCCACTAAACCCATTCTCACCGAGTCTAGAACACAGGCACAGAAAAACTGCCTCTCGGGCTCCTTAAGTAACTCTACACCAACCTAAACAAAACTGGAATGTCAGAACACTCACCCAGTTCATTCCAGTATAACCTCAAGCAACACAGGATAAAGTTGCTCCCCAAAACAGCCCAATCATTAAACAAAGGGTGTTATAAACTCTGTGATGTAGTCTTAAATTGTCATTCTAGAAGTTTATTACATCTCTGAGGCCCATCATTTCAGAAGCCCATACATACAGAAGCCTGGTAAAAGCTCATTTAGGAAAATATTTGGGCAACAGCTAATATTTCTTCCTACCTACCTTCATGCCCATGCCGCTCAACCAAGTCACATCTTTATAATGCACAGTAAGAAAACACAATATATAGTAACTCATTTTCTGACCTTTTAATATTTCTGTCATTGATTGTCAGAAGTGAGGACTGCTCTCTATCCTAAGGTGATGGATTATTTAATTAACTATTGACCTTTTCAGTATCCGATGTTGACAATGAATGCGCTCCTATGTAAGCCGCCTCCTCTGGATGCTGTTCAGTTCTCCATCGCACGTTGATTTGTCTCGCATTCTGGTTTTAGGCCTAACATTTCTATTAAAAACAAGTCAAAGTCTTGTATTTAATGAGGAATACTTTTATGATCTACTGCTTTGAGTTTTCTTTTGAACGCAGGCTCTTTTTATAGCAGAATTTATATGAATATTAACAGAATGAAGTCTTTCATAGATAAAATCATGACTGCTTACCTATTACTTAGGTTTCTGGCACGCTTTCAGGACAACTTCTTCTGCACCAGGAGACAAAGAAGCCAACGCAGAAAGGAAAATTGCTCATCATCTGTGCACACGGGTCAAGAGACGTCCCAGACTAAAAACTGTAAGAAACATTTGATATTCCGCCTTGCCTTTGGGTCCAGCAAAGACTCCAGCCAGGAACATGACATTTATAGAGAGCACCTTTAAAAAGCAGGCATTTCACTGCTTTCCCACACAACAGGCAATTGTTTACACAAAAGCAAACTGGCTTAAGACCTTTTTTTCCCCAAAAATAAAGAGAAAGGAGCCAGATCTTCATCCTGGAGACCTGGGATCCCAGTGTTCCGTTCTCAGCAATTACATATTCCACTACAATCTTTTTTATAGGCAAACAAGGTATTTTCCTCCACGAGCGTGTTGTTGGATCCGAACACTGAACAAATGATCCGTGCCTCCAGGTTGTCAGAGAGATTTACATGTGACTACACAGCAGTTTGGGTATTCCACTGTGATTTCTCGCCAGGGCCGAGCGCGCTGATTAATCTAACATATTCCTGGTAGAAACCATCCAGCGTTTCTCCAGGAAAAAAAAGTTTGTAGCCTGGCACACCTTTGCAATAAATATTCTCTGTTGATTTCGTCTGTTCACTTCGAAAACACTTTTTTGCCAAAGACCGTACCAGATAGAAGTTTTGGGGCCTTTTTTTGTGCTAAACGGTCATTAGTATTTTTTCAAAGTGTTCCATTTCCTTAATTATTTTAGTAATTATATAACCATACAATCACTTCATAGGAATAAAGTCCATAAAGTATCCCTGCACCAGCAGAGAATAACAATTAACAAATTTCCAGAAGGGCTGTTTACAGCAAATCATCGTGTTGCCCTCATTTTTTTTTTTTTATTATTTTTTTTTAATCTACGAAATTAGCAGCAGTAAATATTCCTGCGGCTGATGGATTTGGTAAGTGGTTTTAATCAGAAGCTTTCCTTTTGCATCAATCAGCTTTCCCCGTAACCTAAGAGAGACCCCTACATATGTTATCGATATACCCAGATAGCAGAGTTATAAGTCTGATTCTTTTTGTGATGTTAATGCAATATTATGATAGATATCTATTAGCGGGGAGAGCGGAGTAGCAGACAGACTCCAGCGCCTTTGACAGCGGCTGCTCCTTCTTTGTCAGTGTCAATCCACGCCGGAATCGCGGGAAAGAGCGAATGTGACAGGAGAGGACCGCACCAATTATGGATGAAGGGATACTATCTACTCCCACTGGTTGATGTGATTTATTCGACGGTCCTTCTGCATTTATAGAACAGCAGATTGTAGCTGCTTATGAAGTGACAAATAGCGCTCAATGACATTGACTGACTTGTCTGATCAATTTAGCTTGTCTGAAAAGTAGCCGTGAATTGCTGTCCTCGTTGAATGACGGTACGAACGGTCCCGGTTCAACTTTACCGATGCGAAATCTCAAGTGCCATTAGAAAACTGATAAAGATGACTCCCCTTTAAACAACTCACGCTACAGTCCCGTACAAGGAATGAAAAATATTAACCTTTCCTACAGTTTTGCTTTGAAACACAACTCACTTAAAGAACATTTTGTCTTTGAGACCGCGTCAGTGGAACATCTTTATTCTTTTATAAGTTCTTGAATATTTGATGTCTTTTGGTGGAGAAGCAATGTACCTGACGGAGGGGAAACAAGTGGAGTTTTCTTGCAAGAACCAACAAATCAACTTTTCATATTCTCTAGTAAAGTTGCCAACTGCCCTGATTTTGTTGAGCCTTGAATCATTAGATTCATTTTTAAATTCAAAGCTCCTGGAATCTGGTGATGATGTAATTCAGCTTTCATATTAAATTCAAGAAGAAAAAAAAGGAAATTCCTGGCCTTGTGGTCAGACCGCAACTTGAAAATGTGATTTCATTGAACCCAGTAGGATCAAAAACCTAAAGAAACTGGAAGCCAGCTTAGAAACGCTGAGGGGTTTTGTTTTTTGGGTGGTTCTGAGAAGCAATTTTAGGACTATCGGAGCCCGACAGGACTTTTTCACACTTGGGGTTGACAGCACAGGGATTTCTTAGAAGTCTTGCTCATTTTGATAGAGCTGTTGTGTTAATAACCTAATATTGAAAACTGTCAGATTTTCGGTGGCTGGTAGCCCTTTTGGCAGAAGTTGTTGTTAAACGTGAAGAGGTGGCAGAGCCAGGCTACTGGGTGCCATATAATTCTCACTGCTTTTAGTGAGCCTCGGCACAGCCCTTCCAATAATGCTGGAATTACATGATAAGGTGTTACTCAGCATGAGTAAAGACTGCACAATCCCGCCTTTAAACAAACATTGAATTAAAAACCATTGAGGAACTGTTAACAAATTGTATTTTATCTAGCATTAGATTAGTATTTTCATAAAGTCATAATGTCATGCCACACCTTATAAATAAAGCTTATGATATTCCTTATATGAAGCAGGCACAGGAGTTGCCTGCAAACGGTAATTCCATGTATAAATATATACAAACTTGTGAGTGGGTCTACACACACATATCAATATATATACAGTCCTACATAGGTATAAATCAATGTCTGCATGTGGGGGGTGCATGTGCACTGTTCATTATATATTACAATATTAAACTGTTATCCATGCACAAGTATATTTATGTATATTTTTCAATTTATTAGAGCTAGGCAGTCCTTTACAGACTTAATAAAGAGCACCAGCATTATAAGCCAAGAACCATTTTTCCCTTTCCCTGTATTATTCAAATTTATTAAACAATATTTCACATTTGTTTGACACAATGTCAAACTCGGGACTCCTAAAGAACTGCTGCAGCTTTGGAACTGTTATGCTTTCTTGGACTTTAATCATTTTTGGCAAGGCTCCATTTCCTGTCAGAAAGTGAAACAGCTTAGGAATGTCATTTTCACGAAAGAAAACAGAGAGAATCCGAGAGGAAGTTCTCCTCCACTCCAGAGCCCCTAAGATACTCAAACACACTCGCAGGAGGGCTGGAATACATCAAACATTAGCAGAGGGAAAAGGACACACTTTTCCCACATTAAAATACATGGATAAAGTTGAACTTTTGCTAAAAATAGTTCCCATGACTAATCCTATTAAGTTTTTAAAAAATTGGGCCGTATCTCCCTTGAAGTCAAATTGTTTTTTAACTTCAGAATGACATTAGAAAAAGACTCTAAAGTGCCTTTGCTTAAGTCAAAGTCCCTGGAAGATTATTTTTTCTTTTCTTTTTTTTTTTTCTTTTTTTAAGCGAGATATGAAAAATGAGGCCAGGAGCACGGATCACACTTCTAAAAGGGCAATTTACCTATCGAAGAGGTGGGGAGTATCAGTCTCTCCCAGATCATCGCTTCTGATTTACTTTTTAAGAGAGACACTCCCTAAGGAGGGAGGAGGTTAAAGGGAGCAGATTAAAACTAACCCCCAGCGCTGCCAGCTCAGTGCCTACAGAAGCTGAGTACAGCCACGGGGGGAGAGGTGTATAAAGCCCTGCAATGCTTTTTGGGCGAGAATCACCCATTTTCTTCATTCAGAGGGCTACTTATGCAAAAAAACCATCTTGACTTTTCTTGTTGTGATGAGGAAACACGCAATGGCCAGAGGGATTTTGAGAACACAACCCACACCCCAGCAGGAAAAACTCTCCACTCGCAGTTCCCACTGCATCTTGGCCACACTGGCAGTAAATAGAACTAAGGACTTCTGACAACCACCAGATCCATGTACAATTTATGAATCCTCTTCGAGGTTCGTCTGGGTGGTTTTCTATCAGGCTGAGCACTCCGGTCTTATCCCAAGGTTTATGCCATCCACGTTTGTTTCTGTTAACATACCAGACAGAAATCCCAAGCTATGGTAATACTTGGTAGTAGTAATACTATGGTAATAGTATAATAATACTGCTATTGTAATTATAATAATGGTTGTTTCAGAGCTGGCTGCAAAGGAGGGCAAGACTCTATTTGTAAAGGAAAAGCCTTTTGCAGCAGAACACGGAGAAAAAGGATGTTTAGCTCCTTCAAGGAATTTGACCTAAATCCAAACAATGTTCATAAGTGACCAGGAAAGGCAGGTAGGTTTAATCTGTCGCACTTTCCCTAGAATTAGGTTAAATACCAAGCAATGAGATTTTAGGAGCCCTGTCTTAGCCCTGTTTGCTTTGGTTGCAGTGTGTGCTTAAATCCGTGTGTTACAACCCCCGGTGGGGCACACGCTGCCCTGTAGGCTGGTGTGCAAGCCAATAAGCCAGTGAGCCTGAGCTGGGAGGGCATCCCAGCACCATCATGGTCCACAGGACCCAAACACAGGAGCCCCAGAAGAGAAGAACATCCAGCTGGCAAAAGCTGAGCAGAGTGTGTGACGTGTCTTCAAGAAAAAGACAAAATCCTAAAGGGAAAAAACATGACCCATATATGTTCTACTAAAAGCATGCGTGCTTCTAGCTCAGGCATAAGAAACAGCAGGATTCAGCATCAATGAAACTCTTCTCCAGCTGAAGCACTGGTAAAGGAGGTTAGAGAAGGGAAAGTAAAATGAAAAATAAATTAATGAACTCACTTAGCAATAAATCTGCACTTTCTACAGTTTGCGCGTAGATTTTTCTATGAATAGATGAGCACAGAGCATAAGGGGATGAAGAATGGAAGGGTCACAGGAGTTGTCTACTTCCATAAACCTTCACAGCTGCTGGTTTAAATGCATCCTCCATCTACCTTCTGCTCAGCACTGAACGGAGAGCGAATGTGAACAGCATAAGCATGGACTCAAGTTTGTTCAGGTAGACACACATGTGGCCTTAGGGAAGGGAAAACGCAGCGCAGGTTACGGTAGGAAAACGAGCCCCCTCACATATGTTTTTCCTCTCTGTCTTTCAGGCAGTGTGGATCAGGTACGATCGGGTGGTCCCAACATGTTACACACACACACCAGGCGACTGTAAAAACTCTCAGTGTCGGTCTACATCTGCTTGCGTTGAAGTCATCCCCCCCCACACACACTTCAATGGCAGCGGAGTTAGGTCAATACCGAAACACTTGTGAACATGTCGCTGGTCACATCGCTCCTTCCCACCACCCTCATTGTTTTCCTTTGTGCCCCCAACTGAGCTTTCATGGCGCTCTCTCATGTTCCTGCAAGGAACAACCCATTCCCCCAGCCCAAACCTGTGCAAAAGCTACCTTCTGTCTTCCCATCACACCATTGCCAGTTGTCCCGACAGTATCTTCTGCCTTGGACCAATTTCGCTGGTGAATCTGTAGTTCAAAACTAGAGCACGACATTTGTTTGTTGTTAAAAGTATAACTTTATGTTTGCACTTATAATAACGTCTCATAGCAAGTTAGTCACCGAGGAACATTTCCAGTCATTTATTTTCCAGCACAGACTACAGGTTTCCATGGCTATATTCCACAGGAAAAAAAAAAAGAAAAAGAAAAAGAAAAAAAATCCAATTTCATGTGTAGATGAAATACTTCAAAGTCTCAAACACTCAAGCCATCACTAACACATGCAATAATATAAACTGGAATGAATTTTCAGGATGTAGTAGGCTAAAACTCAGCTTTCGGAGCGGTGGGGTTGAAGCGCACTTTGACACCAGCCCTCCCCATCCCCCCCTCCGCACAACCATTAGCTCTTCCTTACCTCAGCTTCTTCTCGTGCTTGGCCCCATCTGAGAGCAGCTGGCAACCACCGATTGACACCAGAGCCCACGATTTTGTCCAAGCTACAGCTCAGTCTGCACTTCTGACCCATGCAAACTTCCAACCACCATAGTGTCATTTTATATCATAAATCCATGAAGTCAACTCATTACATGTTCCTCCAAAAATCTCTCCGTTCCTCCGCACCCCGTCTTCATTTAAATCCATCCTCAACTTCATGGTGCCACATATACTTCCTTGCCCATTAAGGCAAATGCTGGCCCTTGGTTTATCTCAGAGCCACCCAAATCCCTCACCTTCAAGAACAACCCTGCAAAGCCGCTGCTCATACACCATGGCTATCTACTGAGCATCTGTTTCTTCAACATAGTCTATGAACTGCTTTTTGATAAGTCATTGTCAAAAGTTTTGTTCATCTTATTTTGTTCTGAGGGGAAGGAATTTGGAGAGTGAAATCTAAACCTGGAGCTACACTCCAATTTTTCTGCACAGTTAAATACAAGTAAGGAACATACTGAACTTAGCGAATTTAACAAAAAAAAAACAAAGTCACAGCAAACCATACCGTTAATAAGATGTTAAGCGACGATCACTATGACCACTATTCTTGATATCCTGTGTCACTTAATTCCCAGCCTTTTTGCATTCCCGCTGCTCTAGGTGCCTCTGAAACAGTAGTTCACACATTATCCTTCACCCTCCTCCCTTCTGTCCCAGCCTCGTACCTCCTCGAGGGTGTCCCACCCAGCCATCCATTTATCTTCCCTTTTTATCAGCTTGCTGAGACCCTCAAGGATGATCAGAAATTCTTGTGTCCTCCCTCTTCCTCTACCACTTCCCAAATTTCCATTTAAATCTAGATCTTTGCAAGCCCAACACAACCTAACGGGCAGGAGAAGGCCTGAGCCCAGATTGTTTAACAATGCCTTGAGGGGCTTATTCACCAAAGTTCGATGCTCTGACGAACAGCTTGCTGCAGCTCTAATGGTAAGGCATATAAAATGCATCATACATTAAATTTAATGTTGCCTCATTAGTCTTAATTAGATTCCTACATTACACCAGGATTATAGTTTCTTCATGTTTATGTTTGCTCCTAAAATAAAGTCTACACTAGACAACAGTTCAGTGTACTTTCTAACCTTTGAATAAATATGCCCTGAATTGATACCTACCAATATTCTTAACCTTGAAGAGACAGAATATTAGGTGACACTAGAATTGCCTTTCAGACAGAGAGGCTATGTAGAGTCAGTCACGAAGGAATAAATTTAAAGAACAAAAGTATAGCACGAAAACATTAGAAATTACTCATCTTGTGTTTTAAAGGGGTAAGCCTTGAAAGGAAAGGAGAGAACTGTTTGTTTCAAAGTGGATGTCTTTCCTACTTCTATGAATGCTTTGATAGCTTGCTCTCATACTAATTAATATTGTCTCCTGGACTAGGTTTCTCACAGTTTATTTACTTTCAGCTGTAAAATCTGTTTCAAGATGACGCCAACTAATTCAGCTTTGGAGCTTGGCTAGAAGTTGATGTAAGTGTAGAGCACATCCATGATTAGACACAGAATCACAGAATGGTTTGGCTTGGAAGGGACCTTAAAGATCACCTAGTTCCAACCCCCTGCCCTGGGCAGGGACACCAACCACCAGACCAGGTTGCTCAGAGCCTCATCTAGTCTGGCCTTGAACCCCTCCAGGGATGGGGCAGCCACAGCTTCTCCGGGCAACCTGTTCCAGTGCCTCAGCACCCTTACAGTAAAGAATTTCTTACTGATATCCAATCTAAATCTACCCTCTTCCAGTTTGAAGCCATTACCCTGTGTCCTATCTTTACACTCCCTGATAAAGAGTCCCTCCCCATCCTTCCTTTAGGCCCCATACAATGACCTATGCCAGGACCACAGCATGTCAGAGGCCGGCAGTGAATAGAAAGATGATGACCTGAATCGTGCTTTTCACTATTGACAAAAATACCACTCTGACAGGTACAGAAAAAGAGCTGCTGAGCGAAAGCATTTCTGTTATCCAAGGAAAGACATCACCTATTCTGGGATTCCCCCAATCACCCAGATGGTACCTGCTCAGGCTCCTCATGGTGATGAGCTGTTCCCCAGTGCCTCCATCCAGCATCACCTCCAACCACCGCACTCTGGTACAGCTCCACCCGCTGCAATTTAAATATCTAGTATGACAGTCCCATCTCAAATGGCACTTATGTTTAAAATAAACAGCTATGACTACATGGGGTCTACTTTATGATAAAACACTGTATTTTATAAGATTAAACAAAATGGATTTTTTTTCCCCCCTTTTTTTTTAATAAGAAAAAGTCTGGCTACACCAGAATTGTTTGAGGAATCAGGTTTCTTTTCAAGACTTTTTTTCTCCAAACTCTTAATAAATTGTTGGAGTACCCCATCTTTCTTCTTGCAGTTAATTTAACAAGGAATTTTAAATTTCAAAAAGGTTGGGAAAAATAGCAACATTTTTTTTTTCCATGTCAAACTGAAGCTCGGTTGTTTTAAACATTGCAAGGATGATAGCTGGTTTACAAAATGTTGTCATTCTTAATATTTTGGCCCAGGTCTTGCCATGAAATAGTTCAGCCTCTTGAAACTATTTCTCACTCAGTACAGAGTGCAATTCATACATGTTTATCTATTTCTTTCCAACTGACTTATCCAAGCATCCACAGTAGTATAGGAGCAAAGAGAAGCCAATTAGCATTATTACCAGTTAGTGTTCTGCTGATATTTTTAGGATCATTTCCTTTCATGTCCCATACCATTAATTTGATAAAATTTAATAAAATTTCATTTGAATTTGCATGTGGCCAGTCTTACTTGTTAATTAGAATTTGAAGAATATTATAAAAAAAGAGACTGTGAATCTCTATATTTAATTTGCTTCAGGGTTTAAAAGAAATTCTTTTGTCCTGTTTGGATTCTCCCTTTTCAGAAATGCTTGCAAAAAAACGAGCGTTTGAGGTATTCTCACATTGAAATCCGCATATTCCGGTGGTCTCACCAGGTACACTAAAATAACACTGTTTCCTCTGAGATAAAACAAGCTGACTTAGGCTTTGAAAAATCCTTTCCTTGGCTCAGGAAATGGGGAAATACTTATGAAAGTTTTCGAGAACTATCTGGCTTTATAAGTAGATCAAAGTTTAAATATTTGTATCACAGACAATACGGAAACAGTCATTTAAATGACTAAGACAGAGATTTGACAGCATCCATCCCCGAGCACATTAGAGTGCATATATACTGACTTTCTTCAAACTTGAATTTAAACTTTACAATCCGTCTACGCTACGGTAGCACGTTTTCCACAGAACTGATGTCTTGGGAAAGGCCTATGCAACCCAAAAAGGAAAAAGGTTTACATTTTCTAAAATCCCCTAATCCTGCCTTTTTGCAGTCTCTCCATAAATTGCTACCTTTTCCTGAGGGGATAAAAAGCTCGGTGGTTTCTCTAGTTCTTTGAGGGCTTTGTTGTATTATATCCATCCGTGAGGAACGGAGGAAAAAAATGACCAGGTGACTCCTGTGGCAAACTGCAGCTATGGAACAGCTCAAGACCCAAACAAACAAACAAAACCCCCAGAAACGCACAAAACACCTACCATTCTTCATCATGAATTCAGAGAATATCAACATCTTTCAGTAAATATGGATGAGGGACATATCAATGGGCTACTGACAGATTCACAGGAGGAAGGAGGACTGGGTGCACCAAGGACGTATCTTCAGCAGATAATACCATGTATAATTACAGCAGAGTGTAGAGCACCTGAAACACATTGGGGAGAGGAGGGGGAAAAAAGTGATAACTGGATGATGAGCTGGCATTTATAAAAAAATAAGATACAGATGCCCAAAAACAAACCCACACTTTCTATCTTAAAACTATACAAATTTAGCAGAATTACTACTTCTGCCAAAAGGCCCAAGAAAAGTCAACTTTGTGTGGATTAGCTGCAAGACAGGACACAGCCAGACAGGGCACACTCACCTCCCTCAACTCTGTCTAACGCAACCTCCAGCAAAAAATAATAGATATTTTAGGAAGGCTGGGACTTCTTGTCTTTTTATTGCCTTGCTGCCGTGGCCTGCTGGCAGCAAGGACGACCAGCCATGCTGGGCTTCACTGGGGAAGGCTTCCAGCATGGCTGGAGCTGGATCCATGGGAGAAGAGAAGCACATAAACCCCAGGCACCCTGTGCTGCAGACCAGACCTCCAGATGTTGGAAGGAGAGCGGCTCCTGCTCGACGGGCGAGGGAGGAGGGGATGAGGATGGCGATCCTGCTGCTCAGAACTTCTCCGCTCTGCAGAGCTGGCAGGAGATGAGAGGTACGTTGGACTCTGCCAAGAGCTGCAGCAACTTCCTCCGGAGCAACAGGGAACTTAGGAAAGAGCGGCTGCACACTAAATCACAGCTTCAAGGCTTCTGCAGGTGAGGCACAGCTGAGCAGGGCTTTGCGATAGTGCGAGAGCCTGATCCACCCCGTCCCCATAACTCTGCGCCTCTGGTTGTATCGTTGTATCACAGCCTTTTCATTTGACTTTACACCCTTCCCAGTGGGGGTGATCTACTGCCTTCCTGTTGGGTTTCATTTGAGACATAAGAAAAGCTCTGGGACCTCACCCAGAAGCGGATTAATTAATTTATTCTGCCTTTCCAAAGAAGGTTCGAATGTTTCCGGGATCCGCCATCCTCCTTGCACGCACATTAGCTGTTCTGGCAAGAGTGCCTCAACCCAATTTGCTTTGAGTGACAAAAGTTAATTTTATTGATGCACAGCCTTCTGTGATGCTAGGTAGGAGGTCCAACGATGCAAATCAAATGGCTTCTCCAAAAATATCGCAGTGATTGATAATGAGGCAGTGATGCAGATTTTTGACACTTTTGATCCTACCACAAGCAAATGCTAAATTTAGAGATGAGCACTTAAAAAAACCAATGCCATGTTGCTTTAAAAGTGATCGGTGAAAGATATACATAGTTTAACGAAGACTAATGTTATTCAATGAAGATTTTTTTTTAAAACCAAAACATAACTACAGCAAGCCGGATTTTTTAAAAAGGGGAAAAAATTAACTTGAAACACACCTAGACAGAGAAATATGTCAAATATGCTATTGAAGTTTAATTTCACTTTTAATGGAGAGGTCATACGCTGCAATTTGATTTCACTGGTGTGTCTTACTAGATACATATGGATACATATCAACTATTAAGTTAGGTGTACAAGGGATGTATCTGGAAGCACTTGAACAAGGAAGATGACTGACACTTACAAGACAAGCCTTTATTATATGTCTATATTTTGTTTCATTAATCATGTATGTTCATTAACCAATCGTGGTAATTTATTATGCACTGTTTCAAGACATCTTGCGTTACAATGGTGTCATTTTCACTTTGATCACCTAAAGATCTCGCAGGATGACATTTGCAACCAAAGGACCTGGCTCCTCTGTACGTGCTGCACGCAAACATGTACTAGAGATTCAGAAGTGTTAAAAAAATAAAACAACCTGCAGTGCACCACAGTTTGCAAGATACAAAAATTAATTATGTAGCTCAAAGATAACAACCAACAAATTAGGTAGAAATATTCAGGTGAAGTGATTTGCACATGATTTTAATAGCGGATAAGCACCAAACAGAGATGCTATTCATTTTGTCATGTAATATTTGATCTTAGGTTGTATCATACTCAATCTATACAGAATTCTGAAAAGCATACTCTTTACAAAACAACCTAAAAACGTTCTCAAAAGTCTTGCCTTTCATCACTACCTGCTATTGCATTTATATAGTGAGAAAATAAATATATGTTTATCAAAAGATAGTTAGGGGTACCATTACCATAATGCAGTATTTCCTTTCCTCTTAGTCTAATGGTCACTGCAAGAAATGTTGTGAACCTAAGTATTAGATAGGGTCCGATTTTATGGAACCAAGGTTTACAACTTCTTCACTGTTCGTTTCTGCCTTCTATTGCACCTTTCACAAACCTACTGATTAATATCAAACAGTGAACAACTCTGACAAGCAGGATTACTAATCCAACATAACTGTTTATAGTGCGAATGAAAAAAAGTGCTCCATTTCCAGCCACTGCACTTAATAATAAATTCCTGTTGTACTTAAATGTTGAAGGGATTACATAACTGCCAAAGTTCCTTTAAATGTTAAGGGTAGTAATCATATTAAAGACATACTATACAGAAGCAAAAGCAAATGTCAGTTTAGTTATTATTACCATATTTGCATGGAGTTTTCAAATATAAGGCCACATTCCTAAACACGTCAAATTTGTGCTCATTGCGGCTGAAGAGAGCAGAGAGGAAAAGGAGCTGCAAAAGGAGCCAGCCGTGCTGCAATCCTGTGCCATAAAAGGGTCAGAAAAAAGAGGTTCACGTGCTGTAGCCTAGCCACAGGGCTGTTCTGGATTACACCAGCTGAAACAGTCCCACACCAGGACAATTGTGCCAGAAAGGCGAAGGGGAATACCACGCATTCCTCCTCCCTCTCTCCCTGCGCATACTTCCCGCAAGAAAGCTGTTAGATTGCCTCCATCCCCTCCTAGGACAATTCTGAAGCACTTAAGACACGCTTATGACAACTGCGACCCTCTTAGGTATCCTAAGACAGTGATAGCTAGGAATCTGGTGCAAACAAAATCAAATATGTAGATGCTTATGCATGTGGTTTTTTGATACTTTTCCTCTGACTGTGCTCTTGGCTTTAGCACTCCGTATTAAACACCCTGAAGACAATTAATGCCTTATTAACAAGCAACAGTATGAATTGTCAAACACTTCCAGAGAAAATGCTGATAAATTAACTTAAAAAAAATTAAAAAAAAAAAAGCAACACAACGAGCAAACAACAAACAAATCCCCCCAAAACAAACAAAGACCTAGATCTTGAATTGCATTCTATGTTTGCCTCCTTCACCGCATTGGTGTCATTTGCAGGATTAAAACCTGAGCCTGGTGCCTCTCCACGCTGTGATTATTGGCAAAGAAACAATTATTTGACTGCCTTTCCAGCACTCTTTTGAAGGACTGGGGTTATTCACGCAGGACCACACCCCGCATCCAGCAAGAGCGGAGGAATGCTTGCCCATGGAAGTTATGCGCACGCAATGAAACTCTTGTTCCCAAGTTAGAAATGGGACCCCATTATTAGCATTCCTGATATTCATAGCGCTGCTCACGTTCCACAGCACCCAGAGCAGTCCTCAGCCGGCAGCCTCAATTAAAAAACATCTAATTGTGACTTTTATATTACCATTTAATCAGTTATTTTCAGAATTACTCACCTGCAGAGCCCTGCTGCTGCAGCGCTTGCTTTGGGAGGTAGAGCTCCAGCCATAATCTCACCTGAAAAAACAGTGCCAGTGGTGCTGGTTGCTGCTGATGTCCTGGATGAGCATCAGGTCTACAGCTGCACCCGAATCCCTTCCTTCAGGGCTCACTGAATGGTGTTTCTTCGAAGCCACCCACTTACATACTGCCGCAACTGCCAGCTTTCAGCTTATAATAAAGAGAATAATGAAAAGGCAAAAAGAAGCAATGTTATTAATTCACTGCACGTTAAGGTCCAGGGATAGTTACAGTATATTTGACACCTGAAAATTAAGTATTGTCTGGTAGCTTGCTTAGTGCTGGGTGGAAAGCAGTCTCCCATGGTTCAAGAATCCCTGAGATGTTGAACATTTTCCCCTACAAACTCAAAAATTCAAAACATTTGCCAATAATATACGTGTAAGAATAGAGATGTCTCTAGATAGGGTCTAGAGAAGGTCACATTTCTTTGAAACGTCGTCTCTTTTTTTAGGCTAGTTATCACTATGGCAGTGATAAATATTTTGCAAAAAATATAAATAAAGCAGGCTGCATGTTGCATACTCAGAACGGGTGTCACTAGAGAACTACTTTTTTTTTTTTCCCCCCCTGAGTGAAATTTCTAGGAAGGATTTTGGCAAAAACGTTAGTGTGGAAAGCACCATGGGAAGCACATTGGCCCTAACACATTTGACGACCTATGATGGGTTCCCTGTCACCATGGTTATCACATCTTCATGTCAAGCCCTTCCTTTATGAGAATTTTGAGAAGGGGGGAAAATCAGTCATGCTCTTATTTCTCAACATTCTTTGACCAACTATCTAAAGAAACTGCTTTTTTCAAATTGCATTTTAAGTTAGTGACCTTTTCTTTAATCTCTGGTTTGGTGTTAGTCCACAGAGAGGAGAGCTCGTGGCTTGGCAGATAGACACCTTAGATGGTTTCCTGAGCGCTGGGAAGGTTTTAAGGGTAACCCCACACTCCTTCACGGGATCTTGAGGTCTCCCCGGCCCATTGACATCTACCATCTAATGCCTGATGACAGGGCAATGGAGACTGCGTGTTTCAGCTGCATTTCTAACACTATCAAAGCCCCTTTCCCTTGTAACTGAACCGTTCTAATTATGCACATTTCCCTTTGCTGTATTCCTCAAGGTCCTGTCTCACCAAATGATGTAACTCTTGATTACAGCTCTTGTATTCAGCTTGTACAACGAGGCTGAAATACTCCCGAACACCTTGATGACAAGTACATGGATTTGCCTGGCAAAACAATAACCGTGCTAAAGCTCTTTTAACATCCCGGTTTCTTCACTGAAAGCATCTGCCTATACTGTCAATTCATCCTGTGCCTCTTGGGTGTCTGACTTAAGCATAAGTATGCAAGTCCTATAAATGAATACATGCCGCTGGGGGTAGCACTTACAGTAGAAGAGTATCGTCTCATGAGTGATAAGGGTGACAGAAGTGCAAAGCAGAGCTGAGTGGATCTGGCACTCACATTGCGAACAACACAGTATTCGTACGGGAAGATTTTCCCACAGAATGACATGCAATAATTTATTCTAAGCCCTTCCAACTTGTGTGTGGTTGTTTCTTTGCTTTGGATTTATTTTTTTTATTTTTTTTTTTTTCTCCTCTGCAAAGTTGCTATCTTCTGCAGCTTTTCTCTAAATAACTATTTAAGGGAAGTTGCCACCGCTAAAATGAAGTACCTCGTTTGAAGGAAAACTAACCAGTCTGACCAAGTAAATAACTACTAGTCAACAGCGTTCCCACACGACTGCATTCTACAAAAGTGTACCACTGAGGAAAAAAGGGTGTTTTTTTTAAATACTAAAACACTGATGGTCTAAGGTAGAAGTTTTTAAAAGACTCAGTTTTTAATCACTGGTTTTAAGTAGACAAGCAAAATAAAAATATGCCTCCCGAAGTTTTAGGCAGGAAATGCTGTTTACTCAATGACAACCCTGCTCTGAGCATTTCGACTTCCTAAAGGTCAGAGCATGAAAGGCTTCCAGATCCCCCAATGCTCGGCAGCACAGAGAAGCATAAAAACTCTTATCCCGAGCCAGACTGGTTCCCCAACACGTCTACTGTCATGTCTCCAACATTAGCCACCACCAGATGTTTCAACAGATGCAAGAGTGGGTGAAATAAAGGTGGCTGTGGGATACTCCTTCCTTCTAAAGGAGATCAAAAATTTTCCAACCACATGTGACCTGAGACAAGACAGATATGCGCACTGTCCTGTCACCATTTAGAGCCATAAATTGCAATGGGACACGCTCCCGTATACTGCTGCCCTGCCCGGTACTTCTGCTGAAAAGGGCACAATCCGGTGCTCCCAGTGTCTGAAGTCATAGCGGAAAGTCTGAAACCACACTGGTCACCTATAAACATCCCTTTCTCTTCTCCCCACTTTTCCTATCCCCCCACGTACGTCCCCTCCCTGTTGCTGTTTAGCTGCATTGTTCAGCTCTTTGGTAAAAATAGCTATAAAGTAAAAAATACATCACTGCACTTACCCCATATGTAAACTCAATAGACTAAGAATCATATATTTTATAAAGATTTGTACTAGCATTCAAAATTTTCCATTCCATGTAATTACAGAAATTCAAGGAAAAACAATAAAAACCTGTACCTTTCCCCTGGAAACTCTGCTCAGCCTCAAGCCTACACACACGCGTGCCTCAGACGTGATCCTCTTGCCTCTCTGCTGCCTGTTCTGCAGCTGTTGGTGGTTACTGGAAAAGAGACACGGAGACCAATACTGTCTGTCTTCAAAACATTTCTCCTTCTCTGTCAGTGACTTTCTGCCTTCAGCAACCTGGTCAGAGAGCAACGCTTAAGATCTAGAGTAAAATTCCCAACAACAAAAAACAGCGTTAAAAGGAAGGAAGTATTCAGAACTACAGTCAGTTCAGTTAGTCTTGATTTTCCTAGCCAGCAACCTCAAAATATAAGCACAGCCTTCAAAATGCAAGCTTATAATGTCAACTAAAGGTCACAATTTTATCATTTTTTAAACTAGCCAGCTAAGAGTCTTAAAGTGTCCAAATGGAAAAGAAAGAGTAATGATGTTCCAGTTTGAACTATCTAAGAAGGCTGAAATATGAAAATCCTTGAGAAGTCGGAAGTCTATGTAGCAAACGACCAGCTCTCACCTTGCTGTACAGCAGTGGGAAAGGAGAGGAAGACCTATGTAACTATCTATAGCAATTGGTGTATCTGGATTTGAAAGGTGAGATTATCAGAGAGACAAGAGTCCACCACGGAGATCTGGTGTGAATTTAGCTCTCAGCTGCTCCAGGTGGTACTCCTCACAGTTCACAATTGCAGAGTTATAAAAATCATGTATAAATATAACAGTACAGGAAACAAACATTAAAAAAAAAATTACCAGCATTAAGAGGAGAAAACAACAAAAACGGTTGGAGAAACAACCTGTGAGATGCTGAGCAAAGACTTGCTCCATCAGATCTCTATGTTCCATCAGATATCTACGATGCTCCCAGGGCACCACTGCAGCATGTGAATCATTGCTCTAGGCATATGCAGATCTTTGTGAGGCTAGTGTTAATAGATTTCTGTAATACATACATGATTTAACAACATACTTCCATTTAAAAGTTCGGTTTTGTAAGCACATCAAAGCTTTGAAAATGTAGATTTATGTCTTTTAATAGTGCATATTAATAATATTGATATAATTATCACTATTCATATTTGAAGACTCCTGAATACAAATTTTTCAAAGATTACTTGAAATTCAGAATAGGGAGTCGAGAGATCCATAATTTAGCGGATAGAAGTGGGAGTCAAGTTTTCTGGAGCCTAATTTTCCCTGTGTTTGTATATTGCAGAGAATCAATGCAAAGCTCTGAAATGAACTTTGGAAAAACCGTTCATTCTCATTACTACGCTTACCCGATACGTAAACTCAATAGGCTAAAATTCATATACTTTACATAGATTTGGTGCCATTTAATAGAGCGCTTTGAGATCTCACAATGAAAGAGTGAACACAAGTACAAAGTAATATAATAAAGATAGCACCATTCATTAGAATGGTGCTTATTAAAATTCAGACACTAAAACCTGTAATCTAAGCAGTAGGGACTAAGTTACTCATGGCGGTTTAAAATAAGGATAAACATTACAAATTTTAATTTGGTCAATTGAGCCTGGCATACCTACATTGGCCTTTTTGTTTTGTTTAGTCTTTGGAGAGCAACAGATAAGTTCCCATAAAACAAGAACAATAAGCTGCTGTGTCTCTGTACTTTGATTTGCTTTTTCAGATGGTCAGTTAGTACTTAACAGCAAGTGTGAGGTAAAACAAGCCATTCAGGGAGAAAACAGTGACGTGATGGGGAGAAAGACACTTTTTTTTTTTTTTTTCCTCCATTTAAAAGGCAGAGATGAAAAATCCCGCTCTTACAGAAGGTGGACTGGGGCGTTCAGCGAAGAGATGAATGCCAGCGAGTGTCACAGCCCATGCACACACCAACCCCTCATGGTTCATTCCTCAGTTTTCAGACTTTAATCCTTCTTGCTAATGCCCTCAAGAGAAAAAAACGGAAGGAGCCTCCACGTACAATTTGTCTAAGCCCTACCTTGGCAGTAGAGATGAACAACTGCTGGGACTGTGCCCCTTTCTGTCCCATCCTGCCATTCCCTTCCAGCCAAACCTTGCTCTAGCAGGCCCAGAGCAAACATACGCATGTGAAGCTCTGCTTAAAGGCAGCAGGATCATCCAGCGATGCAAGCGTCCAAACGAAGTTACAACAATGGCCACATCAGCTATCTGCTGCCAGCCTGGGGACTGTGACTAACTTGCGCATACATTTGCATAAGTTATATAAAAATGAATGTATAAAGTTATATTTATCTGTACTTATGTCTTCTTTGATATGAGTGGATGTTGCTTGTCCACCCACAGTAAAAACTTACAATATTGTAGGCTTATAAATACAGAAAGGAGGAGAGCAAATTACAACAGATTTCTCCTAGGCTACACTTCAAATATTGTTCAGAGGAATGGAGCTGTGGACAGCATCTAGGGCTTGCAACACATTGGCAAGTTGGCCATCAATATGACACCATTTCCAGTGCTGTTGGGTTCCCATGGATACGTAAATTGGGTCTGATGAGGTGTAATAAATAACTTTGCTTCTTCACTTTCATTTCCCACTGCATCCAGGGTCCTTGGACTGGATGGATCCCATTAGTTAGCATTCTCTGCACACCCTGCATCTCACCATATCCCACCCCAAACTGGCCACAAACGCGAGCAATCAGAGTCTGAGTCAGCTCCCACTAGAAGGTGGTGGAAGTTTTCCCATTGACTTCAAAGAGACCTGAAGCAGGTCCTCACTGCAGAGGCAAAGATGATGTTCATCGAGATTTACAAACATGATTTTTCTGTTCATGTTCCTACTTCCTAGCTTCATAATCTCAGTTTCCTGGACTAATGCCATGGGTTGCTGTTCTGTAGTTGATTTACAATAAACAGAAGAAAAACCTCTGTAAACTTGTATTTTACTGCCAGTGACACACACTTCAAATTCCTTCTGTATTCTCAATGAAAAAAAAAAAACCAACAAGAAAAGTTACTGTATTTCCTCCAGATCTTTGTAGTATCTGGCTTAATCCCTAATTGAAGAAGAGTAGATTGTTATGGAGACACAAATTATATTGTACATAATGAATTTCATCAGAATACAAATATAACAATATTGCTTTTTGCCTTTCAACTAGGGAACATCATATTTTAAACTTGGGAATCATTTAGCTTTCTGATTTCTCAAAGTAGTTGCAACGAGACTTGGAATTTCAAAGTAATTGCAGGGGTATGTGAAGCTCAAATCCAACTTAATGACAAAGGGGAAGAGAAACCAAGAAATCTCAATTAATGTAACCAGCAATAACTAGATTCAGTTTCTGGGTGAACAGCATCAGACTAGTACAAGGAAAAAAAACATTCATTTAGGAAACACCAAGGTTCTGTGGGAAGGAGGAAAAAAGGTCAGAAGATCTCAAGTTGCCATTACCCCTCTGAAAAGTTACAGATCAAAGAGGGTTAAACTGCCCACGATAGCAAAATGATTGAACTTTCCTCATCGGGGTTAGTTTTATTTATCATTATTTTTTTTGCTTTTGCCTTAAAAGTTACCCAGTGGACAAAGCTAATATATTTAGATTCAGAAAAAGAATGAAAAAGCCCTACTGAAAATACAACTCATCCCTACCTATATTGTATGTGTATACATAGATATAACAACACTCATTCTCCAGGGAACACAATCTAGTAGGTAACTGTACCAGCATATAGAGATATATTTGTAGTTGTTGTTATTCTGCATCCATGCACTGATCTCTGTGAATACAGGATTAACAAGTTTTCTTGAAACTTTTATTGTGTGTCCAATTGAACAAGAACATCTTCTTTGGATAACACAATATAAATTACCTAATTAAGACACATGATCTGTGTAATAAACCCACATATATAAAACATGTGCAGCAAACAGTTTTTCAGCCCAAATGTGTCATTTATTTTTTTTTTATTTTCAATTTAGGGAAAAAAAGTATACCACATGCAGACTAATAGTCTCCCAAATTTCCTTTTTCTTTTTTCTTTCAATTACGAGGGCATTGTCATTACACAAGTCCAAAACCGAGTTCCTCATGCTGGGGGATTTGCAATTTGTTTTCAGATTTTCACTAAAAAAAGGATGATATGTTCCACTTTAAAAGCTGATAGGTATCTATGATGTTATGAACTTACGTATGGCAGCAATATAGATCATTCTATATCACCATTACAATTATTGCTGAACAAAAAATTAGCGTGCTGTAGAGTAAGCACAGCACACACAATCCCAACAGCATGAAGTCCCAAAGGATGAACGTGATCCTTGAGTACATGAAGTGGAGGATAACACGTAGCAGCAGAGACTTGCCATCTCTTCTGCGTACAGCATTGAGGAAGTCAGTACAAAAAAAACCAACATTCAGTTCTGGCATTCACACGACAAAAAGTATGGCAAAAAAACCTAGAATTGACTTAGAAAAAAAAAAACACTAACATTTTTAAGAACACACCTTACAGATTTAAACTCCACCTGTTTCATTTCAGGTTTCAGTCAGTTTTTGATATGAGAGTTCAGTCAAGCGTAAAGAAGAATCAAATCCAAAGGTGAGAAGTTAAGGCTAACAAAGTTTAAATGAGAAATATTTTAAATACTGAAAAAAATTAGCATCAGAACAACGTATTAAAGATTCTTTTTTTGAGGAGGAATATTTCTCAAGCTGAGGCTTTAAGAACTATTTAAGCTGAAGCATACATTAGAAATATCATGGTGGTATTACTGAACAAAGCCCTATGGCCTATAGATCAAGAGGTCAGACTAGTCCCTTCTGACCTTTAAATACAAGAACAGCATTTTATTTAGGACTTCTATTATTTGTGTACTGTTAGTCCTGAGAGTTCTCAGTCGCAATTAAACTCTGCATCATGAAAGATCCTGAGCAAAGAGAGAGATTTCATGGGCTGTCCCCAAGAGCTTACAGTCTTAAAGCTCAATTTTGCAACTTGCAGTGAATGAAGTTGCACATAAGTGGGATCATTTTCCCAAATTCAATGATAACACAATACCAACATTTATTATAATGTTATTTCTTTCATTTTGCCATCACAGTATTTGGGAGTTTGACTGCATTCCTTGCTAAGTAGCCTATTCTGTTTTGCTCATACGAGACTCCAAATTGCCCTTTAAAATTCCCGAGTTTATTAACTTTAAACTCCTGGTGCCAGCTATTTTATATAGCAAGCCAGGAGGCAGGAAGAGGCCTGCGACTGACGTGACACGTACGTGTTCCTGGAGAATACACTGGAGACTTCTCTCTTTGATCTGAACCTCTCTGATACAGAAAGGCTCATCACGTTGGCTAGACAGACTCTATGTTCACATTTTAAGGCCTTAAAGGTCCCCACATTACCCAGGGAAACTCATATTAATCCTCATTTTGGCATACCCAAGCTAATGGGTTATCCCAATTTCAAAGTCATCTGTTGAAATGGCCACGCTTTCAAGGTCTCTCCTGTTTGTTTGAGGTCTAGTACGTGCTTCTGGCTACCGGTGCCAACAAATTACGTGTACCGTGTATAAGCTGTGCAGTTCATGTCCCCAGAATGGTTATATTTCTGATCGCCACAATAGTTACTAAAAGCTTGTGCTCCAGACTGGTGGGATTCGGTTTCAATTTTTAGCACACTATTTTCACTGCATCCTACACCCAGCCACAGCTTATCTATCATTTGATTCTGACAGATACATATTTTATATTTTGACAAGCAGCCCACTTGACTGCTTTCCTGTGACATCATCTTATCTCTGAATGTACCAACCTGTTAATAACTTCATTTTCTGGTTGAATTTTTCCAAATTAAATTAAGCAGGCGAAACATGTTAAGCTCACCAAGTCCTCTTAACACTTCTGCTGAAGGGCATCTTCTGATAGCTTGATTTTGAAAAGGGCAGCATACAACCTGTTCAGAGCGGGATTTGGTCCAAAATATCAGGTTTATGGAAGGTGGAAGATTTCTTCCTCAGCTAAGAAATGCAAAAAGAACAAAACACAAAACCAAACAACAAAAATTATTTATCATCTGTCAACTAATATTCTACAGATTATATCATTATTTAATGGTACTTGAAGGAAACCCTTATGAGATAAAAAGGAGCAATACAATCTAACATAAACTAATTTTCAATTTTTCTTCTGTAGATAGAGAGATGGAAGCTAAATGCAGTTCAACGTTAGCGTGAAATAATTTTCTCTATATCTTGTGACAATAAAAAGTCAGCAGAATCTTTTCTTTCATGTTAATTAAAACAATTTTAGGAAAAAATCTTCTTCCTGGATATACTATATAATATTCTTAATTAAATATGGGCACTTTTTTACTTATCTTACTCCATAATTAGCTCTTCTGTGGAAGCGATACTGCCCTGGACACGAAATCACAGGACAGTGACAAAATTTAATTGGATAACATGGACACAAAATCAGAAAATCAGGCTCTTTTCCCAGCTGTGTAGCTCAGAACATTTTTTTTCCCCATTCTGTGCCTCAGTCTGCTGCCATTTAAATTGAAAATACTGCACTGAGGAGAAGGAAAATCAGTATGAAAAACTGATCAGTATGAAAAACTTACTTTTTCCAGTTGTGTTACAAGCTGAAACACAGAACTCTCAGTTCCTGGCGGTTTTCTGTGCACTCAGGTGGTTTCAAAAAGAAAGTTGGCATGCACAGAGCCACGAGCATCAATCGTGACCCACTTGGCTACCGGGAGTCAAGGAGAGATCTGAAGCAGCAGAGCTACCCCATGCCCAGGGGTGAATCGGCATCTCTGGTCAACACCCCATCCCAGGAACCCCCCCAGTGATAGACCTCTGTGCTCCAGACATGTCCTGCATTGGAGAAAATGGTCTTGGCATTGCCCACCCAAAGCCACCAGGACCACGGGAAGGAGAAAGCGCAATAGCTCAGCGCTAGAGAGGAGCCAAAAGGCTTCATTTTTCCTTTGCACTTACGATGTGCTCTGCACCAAGAGATGGATGAGGAGCCGAGGGAAAGGTTGATATCATTCCGCTTTGAAAGCCTATTCAGAGACCTGAACTGCATAAATTACCACTATGGTGGGACGTCATTAGCATTTGTAGATTGCATCGCTTGATGTATCTAAAAATATCCACTTAGGGCCAAATCCTCATTCCTTTCAATTCAAGGAGAGTAGAAGTTTTGGCTCTAACAGGGTGTCAGACTCCAACGGGGAGTTTTGAAAACACAGAGGATCTCGTTGGGCTTCATACCAGCAATCTTCAAAAGATGCCTGGTGTGAGAAAAGCCACCCAGCACCAGAGAGAGCTGCGAGAATGTGCGAGGGGCTGCCACAGTTCCCCGTGCTCTGCCTTTCCCTACCAACTTCTAAACCAACCTTACATATATATTGGAAAACACATTAAGACCGATAAGTCAAGAGCCTGAGTTATGACAAATGCTTTCATTTTCCTTACCAACGCTAAAAAAAAAAATTCTGACCATGATAACAGCGGCCTGATCCCATCCATCGTGCTCCTGTAACAACCCGATTTTAAATCATTGCAGGTTTTGCCTAGGAGAGAATTCCAGACCTAAGGCAGAAGTAACTTGGGATCAGAGACCAGCTACAGAAAAGGCTTAGCCTTTTAAACAGAGATCTGTATTACTTGGGAGCTATATACAGAGCTGAAATACATACCATTGTATCGGGGAGTGAAAAAAAAAAACAAACAACCCAATCTGTAACTTCAACTTGTTCAAAATAGATTTAATTAGAACTAATACAAATGCATCTTTCCTACACGGTTGATCTAATCAACACTGGCAGCTTTAATTACAAGCCTATTTAAGGTGAACATATTGCACTGCTGTGGAAAAGATGCATTATTTCACATTGTAGGTGTACCTCCTACTTCTCTATCTGTCACACAGGCAGTGTCTTTAATAGCTGTTAATGTTATGTCTCATTTTCTAAGTTCAATTTCTGAAGTTTCTAAGCACAATCCGATGGAATCCAACCCAAATCTAATAATTGCAATCTCTTTTATTTTTTCCTCACTATTTAGTTTTCGCCACAAAGAGAGTGACAGGTCTAATATGAGGCTCCTGAAATGTAGTTACATCTAAGCTTCAGCGCTCCAGAGCACATAAAATAAATATATGATCAATGAAATGAAACATGACAAAATGTTTCATATTGATGTTATTTTTCTTTTCAAAACGTCTTTTATGGTTAATGCCCTCAGTCACTTTTTCCATACATTTTCTTTTTTGTAATATATAGCTTTCCTAGTTCTGATTTCAAGTTCAGGGTGCCTGGGGAGAATTGGAAGATTTCTTCAAACCAAGACTGTTCCTTCAGCCTTTCACATGAGAAAATTGTTAGGCGCATTAAAGTATTCCTGACTATGTTGCATTCCTTTGTTCAGAGTGAGTTTTGGGAACACATCCTTTTCTCATTATATTTCCATAAAATATATTTGATCTATTCTATTCTTAGAATACCTCTGATGTGGTCTGTGAATGGAGCACAGTATAAAAATATTTCTTTTTTTTTTTTTTTATACGAGACAAAATGTTTCCATTTCTTAGACACATAAAAAGTCGCTATATAGCACTCTACGAAAGTAAAACTTTACAGAAAGTTTTGGTATAACTCGGCACAGACCACAAAAGGAATCTGTCCTCGCAGAGTCCAGTTGTAACCCAGAGCCCCATCAAACGCACACAGATAGCGACAGAAGGAGAAGGAAGAGGAGAGGAGCAGAAAAAAGGAAAGAGAAATAGAGAAGGAATGAGACCTGGATAATACTACTGGGAAGCAAGTTTATATTTAGAAGCACAGAAAGATGTTAACCATGTGCCTCCTAGAGAAAAATAAATCTGCCGTAATAGTAGTTGACAATAAAATCACCTTTGGAAAAAGTCTTAATACTTTCAGAGCACAACCCAGGATATTTCCAAATGCAGACAGATGTTTGAAATGTTTGCACAGACAGATCATTGCAGCAATTTAGGCATTTTTCCCCCCCTTCACTTCCCTATCTTCTGATTGTTGTCTTCTTTAGGACCTTGAGAAACACCAAGTAGCAGCCGCTCTGAGCCGCTCTTTTCTGCGGCTCGGGCTTGGCTTGGCTGTTCATCGCTACACCCATAAAATTATGGTTTTGATCAACCTCCTCAGAACCCTTTTTCTTCCTCTCTGAAGTTTTCCGTATGCCCAAGGAGCGCTGCTCCAACCTGACATGTTGGAAACAGGAGGACAGAGAACATAAAGTCGTCTCCGGTCCGGATTCACCCCGAGTGAAATACCCCCAACGCCAGGGCAGAAATCGTCCCCCATCCAGCAGCCAAGTGTGCCCCCAATTTTCACTCCAGTCATGTCATCTGCCGTGAACCGGGAGCCTGCAGCAGCCCAGCTGCATTGGTTACTGACCACAAATGACTTAATCCCCAGTATAAACAAGGCCTAACATTCAAAACTCATCTGCCGATTCCCTTGCAGCTTCCTACTCACAGTTCACGGAAGATGACTTCTCCTTGTTCCCACGGCTGGAGAGTCGGGATCAAAGGCTTGAAGAGAAAGAATATAAAACTTTTATTTTGCTTTTTCTTTTTTCCTTTTTAAACTCAGGTTGCAAATGCCTTTCCTTCACTGTGTTGAGGTGTTTTTTTAAAAAAAAAAAAAAAAAAAATTAAAATAGCCACAAAAAAAATTTCAAATCTTTAAGCTGTAACAGGGTTGTGTAGGTATCGGCAGCAGCAGCTGCATGGGATGTAGCTTGTGCCTCTCGCTATCCTCACAAATACATATATTTATTGCTGATTGTTTAACAGACAAACTGGCATTCCCTCCAGATGCTATTTGAACAGCCATGGGAAGGGCTTCAATCGGCTGAGCCAGAAAGCAGGTGAAGTAGGGGTTTTTTTTTGGTTTATTGTTTCGTTTTCTTTTAATTCTCATCTAGAACTGAAAAATATTAGAGAAAAACCACTGAAACAGAAATGTAAAATCTGTGAAGAACAACGCTTTTTTGTTGGTTTTTTTTGTTTGTTTGTTTTTAAATTAGTATTTCACTTTAGAGAAATGAAATACAGTTTACAGTCTCAAAATCAGAGCGGTGGTATCTGTCTGAGAACCTTCGATGTATCGAGAGCACAAAACAACTCCCTGATCCTGCAACAAACAGCAGAGACTGGAAATGTGGGAATTATTCACGTAGGTGTGTTGGCAGGGTTGTGTCATCCACCCCATAATGCACCTGGTTGCTATCGCTTTTACTTTAAAGAGCACTAAAATTCAGCTAATAAAATTTAAAAAGAAAATCATATAAAGTGACATATAAGCAGGTTTCACATAGGAATAAAAAAGTTTTAGCATGTTTTTTGACACGTGAAGTGTACGTTCTCTTTTATCAGGCTTTTCCAGATTAAAATAATGAAAAACATGCGCTACCTAAAAAAAAAAAATAAAAAAATAAAAAACCAAACTTGCCCACATTAATAAGTACTGCATGTGTAACAGGATCATTCTGGCAAAGGAAATTTTTTCTCCCCTCCATGAAATTTTCTCGGGGAACATAGAACAATGCATTTTCATCACACTGTCCACAGATTTGGACACATAAAGGAACGTATACGAAGGCAAGCTATTTTCCCCTGGGAACTCTCCATTTCCAGCGGTTATTTTAATTGCCATGAGGCATTCTTCTCCCGTCGGTGCCCTTGGCTCTGCTACTGCCACCCTAAGCATCCTTCAACGCAAAGACCTCAGCTCTGCCCATCTCAGGAGAACCCAGCCGTGCAGGCAGATCCATGTCCAAGGTAGGTGGCCTACATCACACTTGTAGGGGACACTGTACTTTTTGTCACAGTCTTAGGGAATGGCTCTCCAGGCATCGGAGGTGCTGATGGGAGCCAAGACTACCCCAGCACACACCTTCTGGCTGAACCACTCCAGAAAAAGTGACGTAGCACACCTTGGGTCATTTAAATGAATTAATAAAGCTCAGTCTGAGTTATCAGGGCAGATGAAGCCATTCATGTGAACTCCCCTTGTCACGGTGTGGTTGAATTTCAGACACTTTTTCCATTGAAGAGGCTCCTGAGCTCCAGCCTTCACTACAAGGAGCTGAAGAGTCAGTCTCTGATAGTCACCATCTCCTTGCTGTGGCTTTGTAGCTGTGTCCTCTCTCACCTTTGCTAACCATCAGACCTCCCCAATGTTGGCAGTTGCCCATGTGTCCCTGCACAATGGCTGGCCACACACAAGCATCCTGGCCATGCACACAGAGTACAAGAAGGTGCAGAGGCAGCTCCTTACGGACACTGCACGGGAGAGCATCCCAATGAACCCCCGCGGGTGAGTTTTTCTCCACTTCACAGAAAAATACTCAACCAGAATTTAAAAAAAAAAAGAAGAATCAAGGGGTTGGCTTCTCATCTAGTATACAAAATCTGAAATAGTCGGGCTTAGGAAAGCTTTACCATCTCAGTTTCCCCCACCACATGCTGTACATCTACTTAAGCGCAAGGTAAAGGCCAGTGACAGAGTGAGCACTTTGTTTATCGACATTTCTTCATATCAGCTCAGCGATCTACAGGATCAATCCCTTAATTTGCAACATCTTTTAAGCATGTCAGAGATCAGAAATGAGCCATATCTTGCTTCTTAATAAGTTTCTATATAAATCACTGCCTTATTAAAAACAAAATATAGTATCCTCCACTAATGATCAAATTCTACAGTTTAGCAATGTTAATGACCCTTTACTGTGGAATACTGAGATATTTTTACAATAAAGGTTATGACTTGCATTGTATTTATTGTAAGCAGGGGTTTTATATTTTAAAAAAAAATCAATATTTTAATACGTAACACCTAAATATATGACCTTCCGACGGCTACATTTCAAAGGCAATGTGTGTGTTCCATTTAACGTTCTTTTTTTTTTTAAAAAAAAAAAAAAGCTCACTCTTCAGAAAGTTGTAAATATTCTAGAAAGCTTGTTAATCATGAAGTCTGGTAAACTGAAATTTGTTCAGGGCAAGGGGAATCTATACGATTTTCAGCAGACCGCCTTTATTTCAAGATGCACTGGTTCACGTGTCAGCACGCCAATGTGTCATGCCTGGTTACATGTGTCTTGTTGTGTTAAAATTATGTTCCTGACATACCCAGGCTCAACGCCCCATCTCCATTATGTGTCAGGCTGCCCATTTTAAGAGCGTTAGCTTTTAATTTCCTTATTTTTTTATGTTGCATGAATTTGCCCTACTAGAGAGTAAGACTGATGCCCTCTTCCGTCACTGGTCCCAGTAGAGACCGCCCGGCAAGACTCTTGCACCCACCAGGACTCCAAACACGCTTAAATCATACATGGCAACGGTCCAAGCACAAAGGAGAGGCTGTACAATAAACAGCTGTATCAGCTGAATATGGCTCGATTCGTATTACTTTCCCACAGCCCTCCCCAAAAGCCCCGCTCCTCGCAGGAGAAATGATGAATCCTCACATTTGTCACCTGTGCAAAATACGCTTTTGTGTTAAATGTTCACAATCCGCTTCCTGACAAAAGGCTACGTGGCGTAGGAAGGTGGCTGGCTCTCTTTGAGGAGTACATTCAGATAACTTTGTGCCACAGATGATTCAGCTATGGGGCATCATCTCCAGTGGGCACAGAGGAAGCTGGCAGGCAGACGGTGTGCAAAACTTCATGATTAACTAGAAATCCTTGATAAATTAAGTAAATGTGGGCTTCGACCCCACTGAAAGCAAACTAGGTAGGGTTATTATTCTACAACACAATTCTCATCCAGCTGTTAGCAACTCAGACACATGCCAGTCTCTCCAGCATCAACATTTGCTTCTGCGAAATTCAGTTAAATTCATCAAAATGTTTTGCCTCTTTCTTCCTCTGAAATAGCACATTATAATCAGCCCGGTACACAGGACTGACTTTGCGATAGCCAGAAATCATCAGTAAAGAGAAGTCGCCTTACAAGGACATTTTGAATTTCTTTTCCTTCTTACGTACCATTGTTGAAATGTCAAAATTCTCATCACAAGGCTCAAGACTTAGTAAAATTATAGCTTTTCCTCTTTATTACAGATGTAAGGTAGATAAAACTGTAGTACAAAATTTTTATGGGGCTACAATGGTAATATGACAGGTGTCAAACATTTTGTGCATTAGAGTTAGATTTTTTTTAGTTCCCTCTTAAAAAACAGCACAAGGTAGAGACCCACGGTACAATGCTTCACCGTGGCAGTGGGAATAACTCCCATAAACACCTTTACTTTGTGCGTCCTCTCCATACACTTGACAGTCAAAAATTGGAAGTCTCCTTGAGTAAGATAGTCTAGAGAGCAGTCACCTGAAAAAGTCTACACCTCTGGTTTTCTACAATAATCACTGACATTATTAATTTCTTTAAAACATCCTATCACTTAATATCATATCGTATAAGCCTGCACAGCCATGAGAAGCAGCAGCAATGTATTAACTTTTTGAAGTTCCTGTACCAGGACTACCTCTCCTCTGGGAAAGGGACCCTAGACCTCATAAATTTACATTATAAATTATTTATAGGAGCACAAGAGTAAACATGTTCATTAAGTGAAGACTTTTTTTACAGCTGACTTTGCAAGTATCTTCCATGTTTAGGTCTTGAGGTAACATACTTCAAAACTGACAGAAACCAATTTTATAAAAGCAAGGGGTAACCAAGCAATGAATAATTAAGCTATCAAGCATAATTATGTCCATGCCAACGTTTCTTCAACAACAGCAGTTGATGTGCACTATATTATCTCATACTCTCATAAAAAGTAACAGATACTACCTGTTGGTGCAAAATTTTAACAGCAAGTCCTGATTTTGGAAGCTAATGTGAGCACTGATATGCGTGTGATAGGTCACCATAAAGGTACTTGAGCAGTTAAATATGAATAAGTCTGAAAATTTCACCCAGTGACAAGAGTCAGACTGGGCTAAAATACACTTAATATTTCGTAATTCCAGCTATAACTTCTCCTTATTACAAGGTTCCATATGTCTGCAAAATAGCCCACTACCTCCATTGTCAGCTGTGTTTCAAATAGCTGGGCAGTTTATGACCCAGACACGGTAAGGCCCTGAGATAAAATGAGGTTCTAGTTCGGGACTTCCTGAACTGCACCAGAGGTTTTCTGAAGAAAATTTGAAAGGCAAATTTGTTAGTCTGAAGCTAAACATGTTTTTTTAATGAAATTGACTGGTTTACATCTTGCAGCATTCCAAAAAATTAAAAATAATAAACATCTCAGACTTGCTGCCTCTTTAGCTGGACAGGTTTCCCACAGCTGAATCCTTTGATGATACTCTTTGGACTTTCTATTTTAAGAAGTCATCCCTTTCTGCTTCTCTCTGGAGGCAAACTCTTTTGCTCTCCTGCCAATCTTCCTCTTGACCTTTCTGTCATGTGTACTTGGCCCTTCCATCTCTATTCCAAAGTCCTCTCTCTCTCCTTCCCCACTGCTAGACCCTCTTCATTTCCAGTGCCAATAATTCCCCTCGGTTGCCAGCGGACCTCTTCTCTGCCCTGGTTGCCAAACTATTTAATCTTCTAGCCCTTCTTCTACACTTTTGCCAGAAGATTTCTCCTACTTCCAGAGAAAGCGTATTGCCAAGACCACCCCATGTATTTGCACCAGTATAACAGCCAGTATTGATACAACTGGATATATTAACTTTAGGAACCACATGTAGCAGTAAAAACCTATGTTATTATGACATTGAAGTTATATGTAAACATTGACCTTAATCGCACATCAAGAGGAAATTACTTTTCAAATGCTATAGGTAATAATTTTAACTCAATCTCTAATTTCCAAACAAAAATATTATGTTAAAGCACACAAAGATATACTGGAGACCACCTTTTTTTGCATGGAGAAGAGAGGCCTGCTTAGTAAACACCTCTTTACCATGAACACCGTAAAAATAGCAGTATGGTTAGGGCAGCTGCTTTGTACGAGTTTCCCGTAAACTGCCTATTGTTTGTCGCAATAGCTGCAAGACAGGATCCAACAACCTCTCGCTCTTCAGCAAACTCATTGACATTGTTCTTAACAAAAATTCTAACTCTCACTAAAGATTATTTATCAGACTCCTCCACACCACATGTCAGACCAAGAACTGTCCATGCCTAGGGACTAAGGGAGGAGGTTCTTTTTGGCCTTGGATAAAGACCTTGTCTATATATACATATTATTCGCTCCCAGCTACAGCAATATATCTCTATCCACTACAGCTAGATTAATATTTAAACACGATGACATTGTCATTCAAAAGCTTCAGGCTTGATTACCGCACTTCTCATAGTCACAGTAGGAAACCACTAACTTTAAAAGAATTACAAATCTTTCGGATTACAGCAAACAAGAAGCAGAGACGGCCTCCAAGTCCATCATTCTTACATACAGCCCTCCTCCCATCAAATATCAAGCTAGATACTTCATTTTATTTTAACTTTTCAAAAGCCTCTGAGGGACAAAGCAGCTCTGTGGGCTCCATCACCCAGCATGAACACGCTCACGCTTGAGAATTGCCTTCAAATAGGAACATAACCAAGAATCAAACTCACAGAGACAGATTAAGTGGTTCAGGCAACAAAAAGAGACTTGCTCCTAAAAATATAGCAATGATTAGAATACCAGCATTTCTAAAAGCTGCTAATAAATCTTGCTTTATTGACCTACAGCAGCCTCACAAAAATAACACCATAAAATAGACAACTCCACAAACCCCTCTTCATAGATTTGGGGGAAAAAAAAATAAAAAAAGAATAAATGCCTCCTTTACAAAATTTTGAAACCAAAAAGATGAATACCAATATTCATACACAAGCAAATCGATAAAACCGGTTGTGAAGTTAGCTAAAACATCTTAAAATACCCTGCTCGTCTAGTGTAAACTCTCCTCAATATATGGACATCATTTTCTCAGCTCAGAATGTTTCAGCCTACAGCCATTCTCAACCTCAGACCTGTAAAGTCTTAAAAGCTTATTATGATTTTGAGGGTCTTCAAACTCTCCCTCTGCCAGTTTTTACCTGGCAAAGGTACCCACCCTAATATTCATGTTCACATTTTATGTACTGAAGTAGAACAGCTTTCAATTTAGGGAATAAACACCCTCCAGCTGAAGAAAATTCTCACATTACAGTATGTTAAGAAGAATCTTCACTTCAATTGTGGTCAGTTGTCATGGAGAAAGAAGGGAGAGGGAGAGAAAAGTATATTCCCATGCGAAAACCTTTCTCATTTAAAAAAAAAAAAAAAGAAAAAGAGAAGAAAAAAAACACAAACAAAACCCCAACTCCCCTTCTTCCTGTGCTTCACATTTTACGCAAAGTAGGTGAATCTGGAACGAGAGATCATTTAAAAAATACTCATTATGCTATTTATGTACATAAATGTGGTTGTGTAAAAGTATAACAGGAATGCATTCACAATTGGTTTAAGTAATTTTCTCTTGGCAAACCACCATAAAAAACAGGGGCGTCATGGCGCCACCAGAATCCTAAATTGTGGTGGAGAATCATCAGTACACATGGCATTAATCTCTGTCTCCTTGCAGGAGACACCCTTGCCTGCATTACTGGCCTGTCTCTTAAATCTAAGCCGTTGTAACTTGAGTTTAAAATGACACCATAAATAAGATATCCTCTTCCCCCCCAACAAAAAATTACCCACTCTATTAAAAAGACACATACTTCGGACAGTTTACTCCCGTTTACGTTCTTCACTGCCGAAGCACACCGAAAATGTAAAACTAATGGGTTAATAATAGATCATATAATCTTCAGTATTCATATTGGACATGATTCAGACTACTAAGAGACGTTTTAAATATATACATATAATTAGTTAACCCATTGGTATTACATTCTTGTTACTTTGGATTGATCACAAGACTGTAGGGATCTCATTATACCATACCAGTTTATTTTCCCTGGTGACTGAGAACACTTAGCTGTCTTTTAATATCTTCCTATTAATCGCTTACTAAGTTTTCAAATCTTCTTTTTCCTTCTTCCAAATTTAGGCAGAGTTTTGTTAGTAGAGCAATTTAAAATATCACCATTCTCTTCACAAATTTCTCTGTGACTTGTAAATATTTTTAAAATGTTCTACCAGATGAAATTCATGTCTTTTAAAGGAAACTGTGTCTCTATTTTGTTGGAAAAAAAAGAGAAAGACTGATAGTTTGGGAACACCCACTCAAGATAAAATAAGGATCCTGGAAGATTTCCTGTGGGGGTTAATGGAGGCCAGGCCAATGGTAACTGACCTTGAAGTCCCCAGATGAAGCTTCGTGTTTGTCCTCAGATTATTTATGTATTTTTTTCAAAGGATTCTTCAGAATGCAAAGCTAAGTTTGTCAACCCTGATATGGTGAGAGTCCAAAAAATGTCACTGATAAGTGCCACCTTTATATGCACTTAAAAAAAAAAAAAATAGAGAACTCAATATGGAAATATTTTCAGTTGATTTTCTTATAGTCTACTTAGTGCAGCATTGCCAAAAACATGCTAACATAATTTAGAGATAGAACAGCAGCATAGCATTAACATATTAAATAATTAGCAGATATAGGTATTTTAAATGAAACTTACCCACAATGACACATGTTTAATTCAGATTGTGAGCCATGGTGTGCTTTTCCCCACAAGTTATATGACTGTAATACCGTCTTAAAAAGCTATTATTTTAGGTACCTCGGAAAAAGAGGAGGGAAAAAAAAAGTGTTAAAGATCCATACACAGGGTTTCTGCAAATGAATATGATGTATTCCAGAAACAACATGCATTCACACAGACACTCAATAAGAAAGGGACTGTTTACTCAGTTTATAGCTTGAAAACCACTAGGGACTGTGTTCTAGTATGGGAAATTTTAGTACAGTGCATTGTTAATACAAAATAAAAAGCGAGCCTGGGAAGTTAGGATTATATTTTTTTGAAAATCCTTGTTTGGACCATTAAAAAAAATATTGCCTTCTAATGTCAAAGTACGAACAAATACTTTTTCAGATGAATAAAATCTGTAATCAGTTAGATAAGAGCAATATGCCTTTTTTTTTTGGCATTTAATCAAACAGTGAAATCACATACACATTTCCTGACACAAAAGACAAATGATGTAATAATCTGAAGGAGTTTCTCTATCTCCTTGGAACTTTGCATACTTGACTTGTTTTCCATATTTTGTGACTTTAAATGGTGGGAAAATTATATTAAAATGCTTGTAGCAGTTCCTCTAAACTAGCATCCTTTTTGTTTTATTGTATTTAATATAAAAGCAGCAATTATTTGATTTCAAAGTTATGAAAATATGTACCTTATGAGAAAACAAGCAATTTAAGCTTTAATTGGTGTCATTTTTCACAGAACTGGCAAGATTCTTGCATCCCTGGCATGTTGTTTTCTATAAAACTGCAGAGCTGCTTTCAATGAATGTTTTACGAATGTATAAGTTGTTACATGAAGGTATGTGAGTGGATGCCTGGAAATATAAGATTTCTGGGGGGATTTATTCACAAAAGATGCATTTCATTTCATAGCGTATATACTGTAATTTTTCCTTAATATTCCTAATGTGCTTTGCTTCCCATTAAGCATTTCTTCCATTCTTGTATGGGAAGAAAGGGGAGGTATGCAAGAGGGATATTTTGCACAGGAGAAATAGAAATAACGATGAGGGAAACAATGGAAAAAACTGTTGGTTTTTTTTATTCTTAGTGAAAAGCTCAATCCCTAATGTAACTTTCCTCTGTGAAGCATATAATACTCACGCCCTTACCTGCTAGGGGCATGATTTTCTTTTTAAATTTCTTTAAAATGGTACCCACAAGATGTGAACTACAGGCCTGCAACACCAGTTCCACTAAAGATGTACCTCAAGAGATAATCCCAGTTAGAGAGACTGGCCTGTGTGTACAGGTATCCAGCCCCATACCAGTCGTAGAAAGGGGTATGTGTCTGCTGATATCAAGATTCCCAAAGTGGTGTGATGGCCCAGACACAAGGAGAAGAACTTGTGCAGATTGAGATATGACCACAAACCTGAGACGTGGCCATAACTTTTGTCAGCATCATGGCCTTAGGAAGGAGCAGGAGCCTTATGGTGTTGTGTCCTGCTGTACCACTCATCTTCAACACCCTCTCAGAGGCTTGGAGGATCAAGCTAGAAAGGGGTCTCACTGGTTCGGAGGGAGCTAGGCATCTCCAGCAAGAGGGCATTTCACCAGTAAGTTGGTCCAAGACTTGGTGCTGGCCCGGTATAAGAGGAGGAGTGACGCAGTGTTGAGAAGAGTGTGGAAGAACGACATCTCTGTGGGTCCATCAGCCTCACAGCAACAGGGAGCAGCCGTACCTCCCTATGGGACCGTCCTTCCCTTAGCACAGAGGCAGCAGCCACCACTCAACAAACACATGTAACACAAGGACTTTGGTACTTTGCTTTAGCCAGCAGATACTTAGACACGACATCATCCAAAAGGATTTCAACAAGCAAACATTTCACCCTGCACACGGGCCAAACTGGTGAATTAATTCTTTCATATACACAGGAAATTATTTCTTCCAGAATAACTACGTTCCATTAAGAGCCCACCATTGCCACTGGACTTGGACCCTGCCCTGTACAACCAGCCATGAAAGAGGTGGTCAGTGTCTCAAAGAGCGAGAGTGCAGGAGACCAGAACATTATTTTCTTTTCTTAAATATGAGGAACACCATGAGCTGAGGTGTCACAAGCTACTACACAGGGAACATCAGCACGTCTCAGCCTCAGCCAGGAGGGCACATTGGTGCTGAGCACTTAATTAAGGGTTCACAGCTATTTAGTCCGCAATTTCTCTGTTCCAGATTTTACGAGATAGAAACAAACACCTTTGGCTCACAAATGTTTCTACTCAACCACGTATTTACTGGAACCAGTAGTGGGCACCTGTGAAATGCCCAAACACAGTGACAGGCTCTGCAGCCTCTCCTTCCCCATTTACCTTCTCATACATTCCCCTCTAACATCAAAACACTTACTACCGCGACTTTCTATCTGCCTGTGACCATTCCTTCTTTACACTTCAACATTTTAATTAAAAAGCAATAAAACACTTTAATTTGAGGTTTGTACATAAAAATACAAGTAAAAATGGCCTGAACACTGGGCAAATACTATTGAAATCTGAGCTGAAAGGCAGTTAGAGTAACTTTAACCACCTGAGAAATGCAATAATCACCCTGAAATGCACAGCCTGGAGTGTTTTATTGCCATTATAAACTGCAATTTATACATTAAAATAAGGAAAACAGTCAGACCCATCCATTTATGAGCTATAATAAATATGGTTATGACATCACTGACAACCAGTCACAAACTTCCAAACACATCCAGAGCTCTAAAGCAATTTCACGATTACCTTTTAAATCTGTTTTCTATCAGCACACGTGTATTTCTCGGGTGTGCACACAGCCACAGGCCTGAATCAGCAGCGGTGTCTTCATGGGTGCAAAGGTCTCCTGCTTTCTGCAAGCTCTTGGCCTGACTTTGTCTTTCATGTCTCCTGTACCCATGCAGCCCCTCACTACACTCACCATCCTCCGTTTTCCTCATGACACCCATGCAAAACCAAACCCAAACAAAAAAATCTCACTGTTAGAGAATTTTTTTTTTTTTTTTTTTTTTTTTTTTTTTTTTTCCCAACTCTCAAAACATCACCTTCACAGAATTTTGGAAAAAGGCTGCTTTGGAGAAACCTCTAAAATGTCCATTATGGCTCTCATGAAGTCCCTCTGTTTGAGGGACAAGTATTCGTCAACTATTTACACTAAGTGGTTGCACCCCAGAATAGTTAGCCATTGCATGCAGCCTTGAATACAGCTGCCGAATTGCTTTTGCTAAATTTCTCCTTCAAACATAGCCCCAACATTTGTTCTTTCCACTGTTGCAAGTTTCTTGGGGGAGGAGAGTTTCTAAAATGAATAAATCGTACCTCAGGGAACAGCTCTTCTCTAAGAACAAGCTAACAGGATAAGCCTATAATAGAAATATAAATCAACCACAAAACTTTTTTTTCCCTTTTTTCTTTTTTTTTTTTTTTCCTTTTTTGAGAATGTTTTTCTCTCAGAACCAGCAATGCAACAATTTCCTTCTTTACTGCTCAGCCCCTTTGCTGATGAAACCTGTCCTGGTTCCTCTGCCTTCCAGCTGCCAATGCGTTTGTCACACGCACTGTGGCCTCTTCGGGATCAAAGATCTTTGACTTTATCCTCAGGCTCCGATAACCTGGAGCTAAGCTGGAGAAGAGGAGCTGTGGTAGCAGTTGCATGGGCCTGGTCCAGCAGCGGCTGCCAAACACAAGGGCCCCCTACATGGAGGACAACAGCTGAAGACGTTCAGATCAGAGGGAACTCGCTGTGCTAAAGCCGAGAGGAGCCGGGAGTCACAGGGCGAGGAGCAGCCATCAGTTTGGTGTCATGCTGCGTGCAAGACAGGCTGGAGCAAAGCACCGGGGTGACCTGTCTGATTCACCATCGCAAGCAAAGGCTAAATACCAAGTGAGGGAAGGAAGGAGCACACGTCACGCTGGAGAAGACACAGCCTTTGATATGCCTAGTTAAACACAAGCTCTTGTGAGATTTAACGGTACTGACCCTGTTATTTTGCATTTTAACCCTCCCACTCAATGCATCATATTCCCCTTCTGTTCCTGTCTTCACAGCCCAGTAGTGATTGCTTTTCGTATCCCTACATTTTCCCTTAGATGAGCCCAGCTTTCTTGCAGAAGGTATTCCTAATTTTCACTCTGCTCAGAAGGACGTCATCTCATCAGGGACTGCTCTTCAAACCCTCCACGTTCTCTTGCCAGGCATCAATCTCGGCTCTTGGTGGAAACTTCCAGCACAAAAGTACTGGACACTGCTCAAGCAGACAAAACTCTGCAAGTACCTTGTGGCCAGCAAAGGCAGGACAGCATGGGGAGTGTGATAGGAGAACAACAGTCAGATGAGATAAAGCCCTTTCATAGGCCTTTCCAGAAATTTTCTCTGAAGACACGCTATGGTTATTGGCACACAGAAGATTTTAGCAGTTGCCAAGACTCCAGCTACTTGTCTTTACGACGCCCGTAGATGAAGAGAGTATTATTTTTACCGCTTTGAGGAAGTCAAAACAGAAAAACAAGTATATTGTGTGATTTTTCCATGGTTGTAGAAACCACGGGAAACAATGGCAACCATGGCAAACAATTTTCAGGTGACTTATTCTAGTCTACACTGCCTATGTTTATACTTCAGAGTAGTCCATCAACAGCAGGATGTACTTTTGGTCTTCTCTGTTCCTCTTTCAAAGCAATATAGAGGCTTTATTTGTTCTTGAGCACAGAATGCTTGTTAATACCCAAAAAAATGAGATCCAAGACTTTAACTTTGAATTGGAGACTTAAAAGAAAAAAAGCAAAGAGCTCTTAAACAGTATTTTAAAGTAAGCCAGTAGAGAGTGAAGTCCGTATCTGTCATGCTTCTAGCTTTCAATATATCACATTATTCTCATTGCAACAACTAGAAAGGAAATAAACGCAAGTATAACAGATGAAGTCACACTGCAGACAAAGATGAAATCAGGTACCTACATAAGAAGAAATCTCCTGGATCAACCACAGATGGTAGGAAAGGTTATTTGTCTTCACCACTGGAATATCACCTCTTCCGTTCAGCCAGGCTCACCCAGATGTCTGAACCAAAGCTGAGGTTACGACTTTTGTCTCTGTGACTTCGTCTGCCCACCAATACAGGACACAATCTCTCTTGTCAATATTTGCAATTTTACATAACCTTGAGTATTATTGGCAAATGTGCATTTCGTTCCACTAATGTTTTGCTTTCAACCAAGGAAGACACCAGCCAATTATCCATCTATGCTGGGAGGCTCCTGTTAGTTAAAAAAAAAAAAAAAAAAAAAGAGAGGGAGGAAGGGGATAAAATTGCTCCTTCTTTCAAGCTGCAATTCTCGCTACAGCACATACAGAGATACACAGTTCTTCTCCGGTACCATCCTACACTGCATCAGATCAGTAACATCCCATGAAAGCTTTCACAGTTTGACAGCAAGCACAGTAGCAGGCCTAAAGTTTTGTCAGGAAAATTGTTTTCTTGACCACAGAGGGGACCTGGGGCAGGTCCATGAGGAGGGTCCCAGCAGAACAATGGTCAGCGCAGGAAGATCGCCAGATGTTGACCTCTTCAAATCTCTTCATGGCACTGGTTTTCACCTGTTGTGTAAAAAGTAGGCCAGGCACTAAGGAAGCTTTCTCTTTCATTTTGAATGTATGTTAATATTTGAAAGGGTCCATTCTGGATAACTCTAGTGGTTTTGGATGGCACGCTGCTGTTGGGGGAAAGGAGAGATAAGCAAGTCATTAACAATAATCAACAGTAGTTGTTAGGAAAATGCTACTGGGAAAATGCTGGGAAGAAAGGAAGGTGGAGATGATTTCTCATTTAAAATAAAGTTTTCTCCAGCTTCATCGTGCATTAAAACAAGGAATGAAATGCATTTTTAAAATGTAACCAAGTTAATATCTCACCTTGTGTTCACAACTGAGCAAAGGCAGATAGGGGACAAGCCAGGGGAAGCGCCGCTCTTAATCTGGCATAACGCATGCACATGGACACACATCCACACCCAATGCTTCTCAACCTTGTGTTTGTGGTCTCAGTGCTCCCAGCGAAAGAAGTCGCTTCGATAGTTTGAATTTTAAGAAAATTTGTAACACACATTCAAAATTTCAAGAGTGATTACAAGAATAGGTGTGTGCGTGTGTCTACGGAGTATATACGTTCTTCCAGAAAAACAAATCTTATTTTATAAACTGGAAATTTACTGTATGGACTTTTCAGCATCAGCACATACAAATTTTTCACCAATGCACAATAATTTTTCTCACTTTCATCAGAAAATAATTTCTTAGTTGGAAAAAAAAAAACCAAACCCTCTTTAGTGCTCCTTATTAATATTTTTAATAATATAAAATGTTTATCAGTTTAATTTATTCTAGATATCTAATTATTTGCAGACTTTCACTTACACATTGCTAATGGGACAAACATCTTGCCTCATTTGTTTTTATTTGGGAAAAGCATTAAGTTCCAACAAATGCAGTGTGTGGTCTAAAATTCAGAATATTTGACCATTTCACAATAGCCAACTCATAAGAAGGGATTACTATATCTCAAAGCCCTGAGACACTGTTCCTCTCGATATTTGATAGGTGTTATTTGCCATTTGAACGGAATGTTCCATCACTGTAGTGCTCTTGTTCTTTGATTAGACCATCTAAGCTATATAAGCAGGTGGCTACTCTGATTAATTTGCTTTGGCTTTGCTTTTCTCTGAGGGACAGTGGAACTACTTTAGTTGGTGGTAACGATAGTCTATGAGAGGGTGGAAATCAGGCCATCAGAATGATAAAGAATTTAAACCTTTGCTTCTGCACAGGAGCAAGCACTGCGCATGGCTCAGTACATGGAGCAACAGGTTAATACCTCTAGCCTTTTTCTTAATAACTGGGGCAATAAAACAGTGAAAGCAAAATGTATTTTTAACTCAAAAAGCATCTATTTTTGAGTTCTCTAGTGAAAATGAATCTGTACAATCGTAAACCAAGCCTTAATCCTGCAAGGACATATTTACATGCTTAGCTGTATCCTAGTTGAGCAGCACCATTTTCATCAATAGGATTCATTGTGGGACTACTTAGAGACATTAACACTAATTAAACACACGCATAAAACTCTTTGCAGGATAGAGACCTAAACGACTTCAATTTCCACTAAAAATTATTTTCATTTCATAATTAAAGCAAATTTTTGCTACTGGCATGGTATCTGATCTTCACTTAAACGTATGGAGATAAAACTCTGTTAGCATAAGAGGCTTTCAGAAAGGCAATCAGAACAGTGAAAATATCTGCATTTGAATTTCTAGGTAAGATTCGGTTTGAGTTGTTCTCATTTTTAATTCTTTGCCATACTTCATTATTACCATGACTCCACTCCTAGCCCTATATATAGTCTATTATTTTTATTGGATTTATGTCTTATGGCCTTGCTAGCGACTTAGTAGCACTCAAATGCATATTATAATAAGGCACCACTTGGACCTGCCTCCTTGCATAGCAATGGGGTTTCTTTTAGTATACTGCATGTTTCCCCAGTTCTTTCATGTTTCCCCAAGCCCCTGCCCAAAATATGTTCCGTCACTCCCTGCTAAATCCTGGTGGGTTCGGTACATACTCCCGTGCTTCAGAGAGCCCACTTGATGCCCCCAACCCCTAAAAAGTAAGGTGGGCTCACTGTCAGCTTCACAGCATCCAATAAAGACATGTGCATATTAAAGCCTTCCAAACACCAAAAATTTGAATGTTCCAGTCCATTTAAATTCTCTTTTCCTAACCAAATTTTACCTTGCATACAGCAAGCTCCTCATAATTAACATCCCTATAAAGGCAGACAATATTATTTATTGAAGCAGAGTTGAGTTCTGCTGTCCGTCACATATATTATATTTATCATAGGCAGACCCAGAGCCTGTTCTGGAAGGTTACCGGTTTTAGGCCAAGACCTACAACTGCTGAAAAGCCAAGAAAAAGAGATAAAAGGAGTAAATATTACAGGCACACCATGGTATTCCTATGGAGCCTCCCCTAAAGGAAGAAATTCTGTATAAGGATGTTAAGGAGTGCAGGTATGGTGTCTTTTCTGAAGTCAAAACCATGTACATCCCAAGTTTGAAAAGTGCATATTGGACTCATGATCAGCCTTCTGTGGTTTAAAAATCCAAGAATCACTTATCCAGCTATTTCCTCAGCACTGTCAACCACAGCAGAGAAACACATCTTAGGACTGAGACAATTATATTACTAATAACATTAATGTGGGTTTGGGGTTTTTTTTGGGGGGGGGAAGAACTAGTAATCCCCTTTGTAAAAACACACTGCAGGGCTCAATAGCAAAAGCCCTTCTTAGATTGTAACGTGTTCCAGATCATTAGTGTAAACAGCTTTATTTTTAATATATTTTTTCCCTCAGAATACATGCACTTTAAACTTCTGGTGGGCCTTTTCCAAGTACTTTTCTAAAATGACATCAGCAAGCCAAGGCCAAAAACTCGATACATCTGCTTAGACCCGACATAAAAGTACTACTATTTATACTGACAAAATGGCTAGGAAGTTTAACCATAGCCACGGGTGCCGTGGCGAGCTGGAAGGAGCCTGGGGAGCCCAAAGGCAGCACGGCTCTAAGCAGGGACAACGTTGTCTTGGTCCTCGGTGCCATTGCAGCCCCACAACCACTGGACTCAGCACGGGAAACAGCAAGGAGCCGAACGTGGGCTATTTCTGATTTGAATGCTATTTGTACTACTGGAGTCCTATTTTGAGTATTTTGAGTTCTATTTTGAGATTTTTGAATAGTCCTTTGACTCTACTGTACACATAATCCGGGAATATCAGGAAATATAACATTAACCAAAATATCTCTTCAAAGAGGGTTTTTTTTAGCCTCCTTTCTGAAGCTGGATTGAGATGACGGCAGGACTCCCCCTGCCATACCCTTCCACAACACAGCCCATTACCTCTGCAGCACTGCCAGCTCAGGGCTCTGAAGCCTTGAGGCAGCCTGCAAAATATGAGATTTGCTCAAAAATAGTTGGTGGTTTTTTTTTTTTTTTAATCAAAAGTAATTGAGAGAGTGGGAATGTTTGCTTGCTCTTCATTATGAATGTTCTTCATATATTTCTTTAAATCTCTCTACATGGGGAATCCACCAGGAGAAATAAATTTTTATATTTTAAAAATGAGGAGAGCTGAAAATTTCGTGCCACTGAGGTTTAAAGGAAAAGAGGAGCATCGCTGTACTTACTGAAGTTGACAACTTTGTCTTCTTCCTGAGAATTCCCAAAAAGAGGGAAATTCCAGCAGGACCTTTTGACCTAGGGACAGGGGAAGGGACGTAGCCTGCCCATTATGTCTGAATTTTAACTTTTTAAGGCGTAATCACACATTGATTTTCTGCAGTAATAAATGGTATAGCACAGCTCCCATTTCTTTTTCTCTGTGCTTAATATTTCTGCATCCTTGGAGGGCTCCTCTTGGAATTTGCAGCCCTACTATGGCATCAAAATTATAATGCCCAGTTTGCGTTTCCAAAACTGAAACTGTTTTCCCCAAAAAAAACGCGTTCAGCAGCAAAAGACTGCAAACAGCATTCTTATAGTAACACACAGTAGCACATTTCAAGCCAACTAAACTTAGGGGGCCCTCCTCTATGTTTACAGCATGCTTCAAATAGCTTTCTAAGAGCCCAGAAAGTAAGCAGCAGGCGTGGTTGATTTATTGAAAATTTACCCTTTTAAAACTAAGAGTTAATGGTTATATTTTATGTCGTTGGTAGTCCATGTGTGACGCATATACTAACAGACAAAATTACCAATATTAAGGCACAAGAGGTGCCTTAGTAAAAAGTATAGAAAGTATTCACTGACAAAATAAAAGCAATAATGGAAGTCCTTCTGCTAATTCTAAGCTGCTGCTTTTCTTTAAAAGACAAAAAAAAGTGTCCAAAACTTTCTTGAAGATGTCAATAGAGTCATTCAAAACTCCTTGTTCTGCCCCTGGCCAGCACAGCACGTCTTTGAGTCGGTATCTCATAACACCTTGCTAACGTTCTCCCTCTTGAGCTATAGGAAAGCCAGCAAACAAACAGAAAAGCCAACCTGAAAATCCCTGCAGGTGCCTACCTTGGGCTGAAGGCATAGCAGATTCACGTTGTCACACACAGCTCATTCTCGTGGCCCCAGCTGCTCACGTATCACAGTACACATGCTCCGGTAGCAGTACATTTGGTGGCAACATAAGGCACCATTAGATAGAACCTTCAGTCTTTGCTTTCACTAATGTCCAGGAACCCTGCTCTCAGTCTGAACCTAGCAACCTAGATGCCTTCATGTAAAATGAAGCAAAGCTATTTTAAAAATCTATTTGTATGATTACAAAATAAACATAAAATGATGACAAGGCTGAGGAATAACATGCTTTACCAAATAAAGCTTCCAAGAAGTGGCCAGGTTTTCACCAAGCACCCACATATTGGCCGTAGACTCATCAGTGAGGTAGCTCATGGAAGCTGCACCTCCTCGACTCATGTAAGAGTTGGTCATCTTTGATTGCTGAGGGTTGTTTTGACAAACTAAGATCAAACAAGAAACAGACGATATGTGCGTACCACACACTGCTAAAGTTTTCTAAAATCTTAGGGGCGTCTTCCCACCTACGAGTCTCAACAATTTTTCAGCACATTAGCAGTCCCTCCAGAGTTAGAAAAATTACTATGTATAGCTACTCTTATTAGTGGATGTGCAACCCTTTCTCATGTAACAGCTTTGAAATAAAATATCCTTTTAAACACTAAACAAACATATTTTCTGGTTTTTTTTACATCAAAATAACCATTCCTTAGTCATGACACAAACATGACAGCCCTCGAACAGAAAGATGAGGAGAGCAACAGCAATACATGTGTAAAGGAAGTTATTTTTGGAAGGTAATTTTTACTTAGGGAAGGAGAAAAAGGTCCAAGTGAAGTAAACCATTTAGTTCATAATCATCAACACAGGGACACTTTGCATAGACGTTTCCTTTCATAGGTCACTATATTCACTGGATTGGAATTGGTTAGAGGGTTTCAGACTGAAAATAGTAAATGACAAATACTACTGGAAGTAGTAACCCATGAAGCAAAATACAGCCAGCTCAGGCAAAAATCAGATCGCATTACGCTGAATCTACTCCTACCTTTCCTATAATTCAAGATCCAGTTTGCACACGTACAGCTAACTGTAACAAAGCATAAGATTTATTAAAGATTTCAGCTGTTAGGAATTGATTTAACTTGTGGAATTTCTACAAAAAAACCCCAAACAAACTAGAGAATGCTTGTTAGGTCAAAGTTTTTTTTGTTTTCTGGGATTTTTTTAATCATCCTCTGCATAGCTTTGACACTAGGTAATACAATGTAATGCATCAATACACTATAACAAATTTTCTCTGCTTTAAATATCACTCTCATTCATACTGTGATTCAATTTAAAGAATCATTCAAAGATAAATCTAAATAAATAACAAGCTAGCTTTCAGGCAAACAAATGAATTTGCATTGTTTTATATTCATCATAAATATTTCACTTAATTACTGAGGTACTATGTTCAGAAATACAAAACAACATTATAAATTTATTAGCACTGTCCCTGCTGATTTTACAGAAGTTCTGTGGAATGTAAAAGCCAAAAGTAGAAACAGGCTCAAGAGCATAACCAAAAGAGCAGAGGCTGCATTCAAATGCTAAACTGAATTGACACACTCTGGTTCGCTCTGTATATTTACCCCAACTAAAGCTTCCTGTCTTGCATCAGGTGTTATCCTATTTATTCTCCAAACCCAAGGTCAACTCAACCCCTTTTTCCTTCTGTTGACTTCCAAAAGCTAAACATCTGAAATCGGGCTAGTTCAAGTATTATCTCGAAAACTAGCACAGGAGTTCTTTTTCCCCTCATTGTAAAATTGTGAAAACGTAAAAAGGATGTAACGGCGTTTTTTCAAAGGTTTAGCGAGGTCAGCTATGCGAAGGAAAAATAAAAAGCGCTACCAAAACATAAAAGCTACAGTACGTAGCATTTATCATCAAAATTATTTAAGTTCTTTTAATGGCTTTAAAGGCCATGAAAAATATTTTTAAAATGTAAATATGTGGGTCTTTTAGAAGAAGTTATCCTTCTTTGTAAACCACAGTATCACTGGTGATTTATAATTTTCAGAAAATCTTAATCCCACAGGAAACATATAAGAGTTCCTCTTTATTTTTAACCTAATGCTGGATCTAACATGGAATGCAGTTTTTATTATTAGCGAAAATTCTATTATTTTTATTTGCTTATCATAAATTAAGATAAAATCTGAAAGAGTGCGAGTATGAAACCAGTTTAAAAAAACAGATTATTTATTTTCCCTTTACCTTTGAAACAACTGCAGATGTAAATAAAATTGTGGGTATCACATTTCACTAGGGATTAAGTACTCTTACTGTTCAAATGTCATTAATTACCCTTAATGCCGTTATGAACTATTTGGAGATTATAATTATTAAACTGTTAGAGTATTTCTTAATTCCTCACCAGAAAGCCACAGAGTAACTAGCTGAGCCTATCCTCCCCCTCTTTTGTTGAAATAACAATAGCCTGGAGGAATTGTGTCTGAAAAGAAAAAGTCAAGAAACAGCAATAAAAAATATTTTTTGTTTGACTAAACGAGCAGCAGGGAGAAGAGTTTGGGTTTAAACCATATGCTATCCCTTAAACAGAATATCTGGGGCTGATGCCGCCCAATTCAAGGGGCTGGGTTTCCCCCAGTAACTGGGGAAGCGGCATACATCCCTCTAATGAACGGCTCTTATCTGCAGCCCGCCTGTTTTGGCAATACCGGAAAATGTCTAATAAACCCCCCTCCCAAACGAGAGCGTCCCCTGTTCGTAGCCACAAAGGACAAGAAGGCAGAGAGACCCGGTGTGTGTGCACACGTGTGTTTGTGTTTTCCCCTATGTGCACGCTGACGCCATGGGGCAAGGCTTAGAGAGGCGGCTATTGTCAATACTGACTGAATTTTAAAGCAGCTAATATAGACTAAAAAAAAAAAAAAAAAAAAAAA
>VYZM01003660.1:2066683-2077290 GCA_013398915.1 Dromas ardeola
AGAGTCAGAGGTGACAAAATTGGTCCCATTTAACATATTTTTTTCATAAAATTCTGTGTTGTCTTAGAAATGCAAGCAGTTGTTTTGGACATGAGACCAAGCAGAACGCAGTGTTGATGCTCTCAGCCATTAGTTTATAAATTGAATAAGATAGATGTGTTCATTCATATGAACTAATGTAGTTTTTCTTATGAAGGTTTCATATTATACAAATCCATTAGCATATTTACAAATTAATCTTCCCTTAGGAAGAAAAAAGATCAAAGATTTACAGAAGGAAGTGCTTTATTACTTTTAAACTGCCTTTTTTTTTTTTAAAGAAAGAGAAAAAGAAATGAAGGGAAATTATGTTGGACCATAAATGTTTCTTTATGACTACTGCACAGCAGCTTTGTGGGAGATTTAAATTTACTAAAGGGCAAGGGGGACTTTAAGCCATCTATATGAGTTCAGTATTAAAAATATATATACATGACAGGTGCCCATATAAGTTCATGCAGTACAAAATATTCCATAAATGAGCTCATTTATCTGAGTAATTTAAAAAGAGCTTCTGCACAAGGGGAGATATTTAGTATGAGTTATGGTCCGTTTACCTTTCATAAGTTTTTTCATCACTTCCCATACCTCCTTTGGTGCTACTGAAAATATCTGTAGTTATCAAGCGTTATATTCAACCTTGCTATTCCCTATTCCCAGGAAAGCCCTATTGGTGAAGTGACTCCATGTTCTCTTCCAGATATGCAATTTGTAAAGCCCTGTATGCACGGTTATTTCTTCTTCATAGACACCAGATAAGATTTCTTAGCCTGATCTTGTTTTATCTAAGCAAATAGTTTGAATAATAAAGAGTATTGCAGGTAAAGAAAAAAATCTGTAGGTTTGCCCTCATCATTTAGATTCGACTCCGTTGTAAAAAATTCCTCTTTATATTTTCAGAATGACTTTGTACTATGGTTGAAAATAAGGAGTAGTAGAGCAGCAAGGAAATGAAATGAGATGCAAACCTTTAATGATTTATTAATAACCACTTTCTGAGACATTTCTAACTACTAAAGAGAAATCAGAACACTAAATACATTAAGATCTTCAGAGAAAAAAAAAAAAACTATTGGAAAGTTATAAAAATAATGGAAAATTTCCAAGGGAAAAAAAACACCTGACAACCAAAGTCCATTTTAGGTGGAGCTGCTCCTGCCTTGGGACAGGAGTCAGAACTAGATGACCTCTGAAACCCCTTCCGGACATAAGACTTGTACTTCTATGCTGAAGTCTTTGAAGATCTTTTGCAACATGTACCGTTATTATTTTATTTTTTAATACTTTAGGATACATTCCAAAGGAAAACTTCGAGGTTATTGCAAAGACTAAAGTTAAATCACCATTCATCAACAGAATAATTCTCATTGTCTCATGATCACTGCACTCACTCAAGTATAACTTTTTTCACTTGTTGGAGCTTCTTGAAGAATTGATGTTACGATGAAAAGGACCAGTACCTGGATAACCGCCACCTCTCCTCCTCCTCTTCACTACACCGGCAATGGATAAAGCCTTTCCACAGCAGGACAGCTGTGATTTTATTCTGCTGGACACAAAGAAGCCCTATACAGAGAGGTCAGTGCCAGGCAGTAAATTTTTCCACAGTATCTCATACCAGGAGAGAAAGGGGACCCCAGTAAACATATTACAAAGACAGCAAAGATTTAATGTTGATCAAAAAGCTGTACGTTCAGTCTTCTATTCAATCTTCTAGCCTGAAGCCTACATGGGAAACCAAACTGGACCTGTTCTCCTCTCTAGCCCTCCTCTTCTGAAAATCTTCTCCACTTCCATACACACTCCACCTATCACCATGAAGGACACACACCTTGTGCAAGTTTTGAATGAAAAGATATTCTTCCTTTACTCTGGAGTTGAGTTTAATTGTAAAACACCTCCATGTTCTCCTGTTTTCGTCCAGGTGTGCTCTCCCTGAATAACCAGGTAAAGTCATCTCTCTCTCTGCTCTTTCCCTCTGCTTTCCTGAATGTATCAGAAGGAAACTCTCCAGAAGGTTCCTCTATAGTAGTTAGAGGGAAATTCAGTGTCAATTTTTGTTTTCCTGCAGACATTGCATTTGGCTATCAGAGTGTTCACAGTTAGCAAACCATAACTCTTCCATGTCTCAGTCTACCCGTTTGGGAAATCAATAAAAGACAAGACTACCCATGCTTCGGGGCTATGAGGGTTGGTAAATGTTTCTAAAGTGCTTTGAGAACCTGGAAAGGTGCAATGTTTTTATAATGGCCTTAATGCTTTGCAGTTCTACAGAATATTTTATTCCAAAATCTTAAGCTCTTACAAGCAACAAACCCTAACTGTGACACCTCTATGAGACATCTGTAAATAAACAGTTATGTTCAGGGTAATGCTTAGTCCATCATATTTCAGATCAAGATATTGACGTCAAATGCTGTAATTTGTCATTCATATGATCTGCTAGTCCTGCTGAAGTCTATGAAAATTTTGTGTTGAAAAACATTATTGGCAAACCTATTCAGTAGATTAACGCTAATTAGCTTAGGGTAAAAGAGTTTTATATTACTTGAAATTTGGCTCAAAAAAGGAGAATGACAAAGCAAAGAGACATGATCTCGAGCCCACAGGAGAGAAGTCGATGGCTGAGGTTCAACTACAGAAAAAAAAAATATATATATCACCAAAAAAACCCTTAGGCCAATATCCTCCTCTCGAAGCAAGAAGCATTTAAGGTTAGCACCTTACACTTTCCAGGCGTTCAGCTCCTCAGCCATCACCACCTTGTTAAGGATACTGACTGCATCGCAGATGCGAGAGGAAGTTTTGCACCGCAAGTTTTTCAGGTGAAAAAGTATGTCATCAATGAAGAAGAATTACAAGTCATTAAAGTGGAGTGCATGCTGTGCATGCCTCTTAAATTCAATATAGGGAATTAAGAAGTCAAATGCCTGTGGCATTAAATATGAATGATGAATGTGAGAAATAAAATAAGTAGAAGAGAAAGCTGTGTGTTTCATTACACGAGGTAGCTGTGCCACTGGCACCTTTTGCTTTTGTCTGAAAAAAATGGTCTAAGATTAGAAAGCAAGGAAAAATCAAGTTATTTTTAAGGAAATTCATATCAAATCTTGGTGAAAATAAGAACTAAAGTATTTTCCAATTTAGATTCCATTCTGATAATCTAAAAAGATAATAGTGTATGATACTTTATGAACCAGGAATTGAGAGGAATAGCACGCATATCTATCTTCTTAACGGGCTTCTAAAAGAACAGCCAGTACTTAAAAGAAAGAACACAAACTATAGAAAAACGAGAAATGTCAGAAGTGACACATTATCTCATTTTAAGGCATGCGTCTGACTCCTTCTTACAATATGAAGGATAAACAACACGAGCCACAAAGGCTTCTGTGTGTATCATAAAGCACATGGCATGGGAAACCACTTCTCCGTCTCTCTGAAGGAAATGGTTTCTTTCATCTCCGATCAAGGTTCAGAGGTATTATTATTTATTTATTTACACACGAAGAACTGGGAACCAAATTCACCTTATCGTTTTGTACAATAGATTGAAGAATATGTCTACTCAGCAGCCTCACTAAGGCTAACTTTTAGAGTTATGCCCTCTGGATAGTTAGATGCTGTTTGCATCTGGGACATCTCTCTTATGGACATCTAATGTTAAGCAAAAGTCTATTAATTCTCTGGTGGTGGTAGAACAAGCAACTGTACCCCAGAAGAATGAGAGTTGAGAACAGCCAGGCAGAATCTATAGGCACTAAGAAAGAAAACAAAACAGATGGTTGGCTTTTTTTCAAGACACTGGAGATGGGGGGAGAAGAAAGTCTAAGAACTGACCACCAATCTCACCAGAAAGATGAGGTAAAAAGTGAAGGATTGCTAGGGGACTATTGGAAAGATAAGAATAGACCAGTGAGAGGGAAAAATGCGTTTACTTGCCCGTTTGAAGATTATGAGGCTGGTTCCAAGACAATGTGGTACGCAGACAGTCAAATATCAATACATTCTGGTCCATTTTATATTTCTTATAAATGTTTTTGGACACATAATGAAAACAGCAACTGTATGGAGACCTGCAAAAGTGTCGGTTCCAACTGAGCAATTTTTGAAACTCTCTTATTGATGCATAACTTTTTTTGTTGTTGATAAAATTAAATTTGGTTGATTTTTAAGGATAAAGGCATGAATTATACATATGTATACACAGACACACACACATAAGTAAAGTCTATGGTGTATTTTGGCACACAGTATGTTTTCTGTCCCATATACTCTCCCCCAGATTTTTCTCAACTTATTTTCAGGCACCAAACACGAGATGTTTGCATCACGTGATTTCTTTTTCACTACATTGTTATGTGATAGATCACAAAGTGGATGGCGTGGATCGCATCCCAGTTAGCAGAACCGCTACGGAGGTGGAATCAACAATTCGAGCAAGACACTCACCGATCACAGAGCACCCGACAACGGGAGTAAATGATACAGGGGGCTCCTTTACATCACTTGGTAGGGTCTGGTTTTGTGCAGGCACCTAGAAAGGATAGAATATTACAATTAATCCCCCAAACTTCAGGCTTTGCACCTTTTTACAGGCACTGCGTCCTTTTAAGAATTTGACACCTTTTTTTGACATTTTGCATGTGCTTTGTTGTGGGGACTGGGTCACCAGAAATTTTCCTTTGCAAAACAGCCATTGTGGGAAAATCACGACTGTCAATCAGCACCGTCCACCACCTACATAACGTGGTTGCTGGAATAATTCAGGTGGCACAGGGATCCTTGAGAATTTCAATCTGAATTAATCTTTTTGAAATAAGATTTCTTTCCCCCAGCACCACAAACTAAAATGATGTAAGTGCAAAATCTCTGTAGTAAATTAGCGATAAAAGAATAAAACAGTTAAACGAATATATTTTTCATGCTTGAGGGCTGTGTGTTTAACAGTTTTCTAACTGTTCATTCATTTATATAAAAATACTTTGGTTATTATCTACTTGAGTTGAAATTAGATATTTAATTGACTGGAGGGAATGAAATTCGCTCACTTTTAAATAAGGCAATGATTTAAAAATATTCCTGTAAAGTGATTTGTAAGACCACACCAGCACTGGTTCTTGGCACACGTCCTTGTCTGTGTATATATTTTAAAAGCATGGTTGTTTTTACAAATGTAGTACTGTGAGAGCTAACTTCTTCAGAAACATGTTTATCTTAATTAGGAAAGTCAACAGACTTCTAATGGGAAGAAATGCGTATTTTTCTCTGTGGTATCTAAAGCATCAAAGGCCTCGTTCTCATGCCAAACCAATCTTCCTTCCTGCCTGCCTTTCAAACCCAGGTGATTGCAGACAGCTGAGCAGACATTTTCCCAAAAGCTTCTATTGACCTGGCTCCAGTCCTTTCCCGTGCTCTGTCTCCTTTTCTATCCGCATGTCACTTCTCTTTCTCTTTCTGTGTATTTGTTGTATTTTTGCCTGAGGAAACCTAGGGATATTCATGGCACTGAGGCAAATAATGTGGAATTAAAAACTAAATTCTTCAGGCCTTATCCTAGCAACAGGACCATCACCATCTGTTCAGAGGACAGGACTGCCATTATCCGCTGCATTCTTTGTACGTACTCCATCACCTGTGAGGGGAAAAACATTGCCCCTTATCCTGGGGTCTTTGTTTAAAAACAAAGTCGTCTGCTTCTTTCTGGTACCAATACATTTCATAAATGTGATATACAGTACATTTAAAGGGATTAGGCAGCAATAAAAGCCTTAAAAGCTTAAAAAAAAAAAAAAAAAACAAAAAAACACAAAACCCAAGACTAAGGGAGGACATCTGCATGATAAACAACAAAAGCAAATATTGTTCAATTTAAATAAATGGTTGAGATTAATTCGTAAAAGTTCATACAAATTCCTCCATCTACTACCAATGGCAGCAATGTAAGCACTACACCTTTGACTTTCGGATAATTTTCCGGCAGTAAAAATTATTATTAGGGTTTTGTTTAATTTAAACACCTAATTTAAAAATCTGCATTCCCCCATGTGCTGCAAAGGTCATTTTGGCTGCTCACAAACACTCCTCTAGTCGAACTCTAGAAGCAACAGAAGCTCAAGGGCTGCACACCTTTTACGCTGGGCAAGTGTAAAGTTGCCAAAAGAGCTAAAATATCACAAAATAATCTGAACTCTTCTTCTGCTCTTTAGGATCACACTCATTCCTCATTTTTTTCTGCCCTGTACATTTGAACAAGGGGAAAAGTAAATGGGGGAGGAAGAGGTAAAAATCAGTGAATTAAAAAAAAAAAAATTCCTGGAAATAAGAGCAGCAGTCTTGACCTCATATTATGTTTTCAGTTAAAAATTATAATTTATAAAAGCTGGTTGACTGTCTGTCTATGTTGTTTTTATGCCACTTATAAACAAAGCTGCAGTCATATTTATTTCTCAGGGCTTACAGACACATTTGTGGTGTGTAGCCTGGCAACATAAATTGGTAAAATCTGCCTGCTCCTACCAAATCTCTGAAGCGCTCATCCCATTCCATGCAACCACCAATTCGAAAGCCAAGGGTGCTGCATCTCGTCCTCCCAGGGGGAAGAGCAGGGCAGAGTGAAGCCCCCCAGCTTCTGTCAGCCTCATCACCCTCCTCTTCCTCTCCTCAGGACACCAGCAGCAACTGCAGGCCCAGGAGGATCAAACCCCACGCAAATGTGCTACCTTCATCCAAAGGGTGCAGGAAAGGGTGGGAAGTCATATCCTTAGAACCGCAAGTGAACTCCTCCTTCTCCTCCCCAATTTCCACAGCCTTTTTCCCATTTCCATTTTCACCAATTATCTTAATTATCTTGCTCTTGCTTTGTTGAAGGCTGGGGACCTAACACGTAGAAGCTACAATCCCACTTGGTAGATCATAGGACAAGAGCTGTCCTAGATGAGCTTTCAGCATCGCCTGAACACAGAGGCTGGACTCAGCACACACTCCTTTTTCAAGTTAAAACTCAAGTCTGTTCAGCTTTTTCTCATGAATGTTTACAAGGATTGAGAACACAAAAGAATCCAAGGGAAATGACCTATCATTAAAAAAAAAAAAAGAAAAAAANAAAAAAAAAACAAAAAACAAAACAAAAGGCTAAAAGTTGCCCTAGACTGTTAATTTCTTACACTAATGACTTCTACTCCTTCGTCGGGCACTGGCTAATGCTTTGGCTCTGCCAACCAGGTACCCAAGTTTAGGAGAGTAAAGTGGTCAAAAGCAGAAGTAAGGAAATTCTTCCACCTCGAAGGATTTAGGGTGAGTTGTACTATGGAACAAATAATAAAGTCCTACTCTGCCATCAACTTCTCTGTAAGCTTATGTGTGAATGGGAAGCTTCCTTGGAAGCCCGAGGGATCCCAGAGGTCCCTTGGCTCTGGGTAGAGGCTGGTGCTTTAATTTCGCCCAAGAGGATTCAGCTTGCTCTGCATCTAGGTGGCCTCAGATAGGATGACAGTTTGGCCAAATATGAATGTAACTGTGTTTTTGAAACCGCCTCTCAATGGAAAAATCCATTTTAAATGGTACTACTTCAACTTAATTATCCCCAGTTTTGTCAACACCGACATAAAGATTTATTTTAAAAACCTTTGAAGCATTGTTTGGATTTTGGCTGTCTTACCAAACTACTAAACTTCTCATCTTTGCATTCTTCCAATATTTCATAAAAGTAATAAAGTGTTGTACATATTTACAGAACAGAAATGTTGTTGCCTTCACTGTAGAGAATACAAAATACAGATATTAGTATTCACATAGTTGTATCATCATTATGGACCAGCCTTGAAGAAAATGAAAAGGATGGAAGCATTGTATTTCATATGGAAGATTGGGGGGTGGCAGGAGGGGAGGCTGGAATGTAAATGTACAGTACTGAAAGTAAACCTCATGTTTCAGTAAGGAACTAATATTTGTAGAAGTGCTAAAGTACAATATAGAGACAGAATTAATGAGGTCCTCCGTTCTTTTCTAGTTTCAAGGAGGAAAGTGTTAGTAATTTAAGACAGACAAAGAAATCCACTAATTAAAATATTCTGAGATGAATGGTAGGTTCCAATTATTTTCCTGATTTGACACAATCTAGTAACAGCGCAACATAACAATATTTTACGCAATATCAAGGGATTTGGTAAAAAGAAAGTACAAACCAAATTGGAATTTCAGAGGACAACAACAACAGAGCGCTCACAGACCAGTCCATCGCTAGATTCATCACACCCAGCAGCTTCAACGAATACAGAAATGAACAGAGGGAAGCTTGATGTTGAGGAATAACTGACTTTCAATAAGAATAAAGGTTGCAATTGTTAATAGGTAATAAGTTTTGAAGGGTTTACACCACACCAACTAGATACTGTGTGCCTTCTTATTCTGTAGTTTCTACATGATGTTAGAGTGCTCTTCTTTTCTGCGTCATCTACATGTGTCTCATTTCCTATTTCAAAATATCTACATGTATAATAAAGCATAGAGCTCAAGTTTTCCCACTCCAAAAATCCATCACAAGTCAACAAGAGGTTTGCCACCCAACTCGGTATCTGAATACCAATAGCCATATAAACTTTGTCTCATCTTGAGTGTAATTTAAGGTAGCATCACAATAACTGCCAAAACCACGCGCAAGGTTACCAATAAGTGAATTAAAGTGTCAACAGGGATAAAATTTCAGCTGCTCTGGCAGCATGGGACAGCGTGACAGGGACCTGGAGGGGCTGCTACCCAACTCGGGGAGAGCTCTCACAGCATAACACGCTTGGGTTTAGCCACGTAAGACAAGCCGTGTCTCAGTTTTACTACTAGCAACATGGATATTAAACATTTGTCTCGATCCTGATGCATTGCCAAGCATTTGTATTTTAGAGGAACATTTTGAAAGCTATAGAGAAATACAGATGATCACTGTGACTATCAAACCAACGCTTAGCTGCTGTTGTACGATGCAAGCATAATGATAATGGTGAACGTTAAAGACATTTTAAAAGCTACTCACTACTTCAGCGAGCTGACAACTTCAGGTTTTGATTCAGGTCTCCGAGCTGCCCAGCCAATCACTAAGAGAGGAGGTGGGAAAAATAAAAAAAAAAGTCTCTTTTGATCATATAGCGTTTCTACAGATAGACCTAATAGTCCTGCACATTAATAGAGTTCATAGACAGCAGTATGAGAAAGGGACAAACAAAGGTAAAACACTATTAATTAGGGAACTTGTTTCCTTGAGGAAACCACAAGGAACAAATGGCAGAAGATACGGGAGCAGCTGATGGGGTAGGAGTCCCAGGGAGGACACGGAGGCCGGGAGCCGCGGGTGCTCATCAGAGCGGTGCCGGGGTATCGCCGCCAGCGGGGAGGTAGGGACCCCGGCCAGGCTGGGGCTCACGGCTGAAGCGGCGTTATCCAGCCACGGCCGGGCAGAAACTGCTTCTGTTACTACTGCTAATGATGAATACCATATGCTTGGCTCTTGCTATTATAAAATAAGTTACATTGCTACTGCCTATGAGAGAATCAACTCTTTTCTTTCATTAAAATGAGACATTTATGCCAGTGCATATTTCCTCAAAGCTAGTACATGGGCAAAAAATGTTTTGAAACTGAAACATCCTCCAACTATGTCTTTTGTCTTTCATCATCTTATCACCTTGTTCCATGCTGAGCTTTCTTTCACATACAGCACCTACTCTTTCCCTTCTCCCAAGACAAAAATCCATAAACAGAGAAGAGAAAGAAAGAATATGATAATTCAGATACCATTTTACTTTTTCCTTCTGTTACTTTGAACCAGTTCAATTCACTTTAGTTAAAAACAAAATGTGTGACTGATTGCCTGGATTTGGGGAAATCCTTCTTTAGATATAGGGGAAAAAATGTTTTCTATACACATCTAATCTTATTCAACCTCCCACTATATGAAGAATCATCTGGTTTATTAAAGTCCTTTTAACCACCACTTATTAATTTATCAGAGGAAAGGAACCTAATGGATCCGCTAATTTCCATTTATAACTTCGTATCCAAACAACTTATTTTGGGGTACCAGTAAAGGGGATCAAATCAATGGACATGCAGTTAATTTAATGGGCATGCATCCTGCAGGCCTATCTGCTTAAATACCGCAGAAATATTTTAAAGTTTCACCATTTAAAACTGTTGCCTTCACAACGGCATACTCTGTGCAGCTGTGAAACAGAAAAAGACATTGCTTTTATTTTTGTTTTTCAATCAACAACCCCCTCCATTTTTTAAGTACATTAGCATATACGTAAACATTGCTGCCGTACGGACACTCAAACACAAAAGCAGAGCTGATTTATGATTTTTCCGTGTCTTCTCCTACTTCTGGGGTTTCACTAAGATCAGTTTTACCAGGCTACTGTCAAGTGAAGCAAAGCTCCCGGGGACCAGTGCAGTGTCAGCGCAGGTAGGAGGAGAGTGACACAACTGAATGCCACAAAAGACCCCTTCTTCATTCTCCTGACAAAAAAAATCCACGCATTGTTTCAAAGCCTCCTATAAAAAGAAAACCGGGGGGG
>VYZM01003660.1:2077310-2087310 GCA_013398915.1 Dromas ardeola
GAGGGGGGAAGAAAAAAAAAAGACTGGCAGCAAGCCCTTAACACAGAGACAACCCATTGCAGCACCTCTTCGTATTTATTTTATGCCAAAACGATTTCCTATCCACCTGTTCATGAAAAAAAAAAAAATAGAGCTAAGAGCATCCAGTTATTGTGAATCAGAGTCACAGGGAAAACTAATACCTTGGCACGCAGCCTGTAGGAAAAAAGAACACAATATATTACTTCCGTCATACATGTAAGAACTACAGGGGATCATTTTCATACACTTGAATAGGCCACTGTTAGCGATCAGCAGTTGTTTGGCCAAATTAACCCCAGGTCTACCTCCAAAATGATTATGATTGCATATTATAATTAACGATGACACTAAGGATATTAGGCTCAGAAGGGGTTTTGTTTGTTTGAATGAATGATAGATCCATTCCATTCAAGGGTAGGTGTTCATGGCACGCTTTCGGCTTACGCATCTACATGAAACCCTTAAGATAATCTCGTGGCTGATGGTAATTCTGGAGAAATGGGAAAGGGAGGGGAGTCCCTTCTGGATTTTAATCTTGTTTCTGCCCTTATGGAATGAAATTATCTCAACACTTCTTGGTTGAACTCTAGTCTATCATTTTAATTAAATGTATCTGAGCAGTCATCGTGAAGCCTAGATCAGGGTAATAGGTTGGCAAGCTTAATATTGGCGTCTACAGGCAGCAGGGAATGTCTGCAGCAGGTATTTATGGCATGTGTATGTGCCTTAGTAAAACATTTAGAAGTTTTATGCATGTATAACAAATGGAAAAAAAAAAAAGAGAGAAATCTAAATTACCAGGCCAAATCCGTGCCCTGACTCCAAAGTTCAGGAGTCTGAATGACTACAGATCTAAACTTGCCTGTCACCAACCACTGTCTCTAAAATAAACAAGTACCTGAAGTCTCATCCCTTGAAGTTAAGGACTTTGGAGATTTGGCTCCAGATTTAAAACTTGGCTGCAATCGCTTTTTGTCCTTCTACTCCACTCTCCTTCCCCCAGAAAAGAGAACCCCCTCTAGGAGCAGTTTGAAAATTTGCGCTTTTAGAGCTCACTCAGTAAACAGCCCCAAATCCAGTGCTGGCTTCCTGTCTAACCCGACCTCGCCACAGCAGAGAGGTGACACACATTGCTGTAAGGGGTTGCAGCAGCAGGCTCCAGAAAACTGAAGCCACAGAATCAAAGAATCATAGAATCGCCTAGGTTGGAAGGGACCTTTCAGATCATGGAGTCCAACCACCAACCTAATGCTAACAAAACCTATCACTGCACCGTATCTCTAAGCACTGTGTCTACCCGTCTTTTCAGTACCTCCGGGGATGGTGCCTCAACCACTTCCCTGGGCAGGGAAGTGTTTGTCCCTGTTACAATGCTTAATAACCCTTTCAGTGCAAATTTTTTTCCTAATATCCAATCTAAACATCCCCTGGCGCAACTTGAGGCCATCTCCTCTCATCCTATTGGTCAAGTTAAATACAAAGTTTTACTTCTCAACTACCTTCCCTTTTGCATTCAAAAACTCCAAAGTGAGAAATAACGTAACAAGGGGCAGAGCTGTGGCTAACTCATTCCTGGACAGACCATTCAAAGTGAAGGACTGGTTTTTTGTTGGTTTGGGTTTGTTTTTGTTTCTGTTTTTCCCTCAAAATAAGTTTCTCCCCCTTGATCCAAAAAGCAGAGACAAGTGAACAAAGGACATTGCCCCAGAGGTCGTCTGTTTAACTCTGAAAGTGACCTTCTTGAGCCTCCCCCACTGCCACTACAGTTTTACAGTTACAGTACACCCGTGAAGAACCAAGCAAACAAGAATCTGCACCACGGCACAAAAATTCTTAAACCACTGCACTTTAGAGTACACAACGCACCTGTTGATGGGTTGACAGGATGCATTATTGCATTGCCAAAGCATAATCTTCAGCACTGGATCTATCAAGAGATTTGTGAACGTTTTTGGAGGGAAAAACAACAGGTTCCAAGATACTTTTTTCCCTTTTTTTTTTTCCCCTTCCCCCTCAATAGTTAGTTGCTCTTCGTTCGTAACTTTAGAATTCCTTCTAACGCCATGTAAGAGCAGATTAAAAGTCCTTTCTGTGAAGCCATCAGTTACAAACTTGGAGACTCAAAACAATGGTTTGAGACTAATATTTGCCACCGACAAAAATTTTGGCCTATAAAGGAACTACACTTCAGTTTTTGTTGAAAAGCTGGTAATAATAATTGCTTTACTTGTTATACTATTTCAACCGCATAAGTCAGATACAGAAAAAACAACAGCCAAATGAAAAAAGGCTAATATTGGACCACAGTAAAAACTCAGTTTTCTTGTCTTTCTTTTCATATTTAATTTTACTCTGTAGTAATCATATAGTAGTGAATACATAGAATTAAAACGAACTGGAGTTTCCAGAGGAAGAATGCAAACTCTGCTAGCAGTTATTTGTCCTTTATTTTCTTTGGATTCCTATAAATGCATTGTATTGTATAAATCTGTTACAGGTATTGTATTTATAGTCCTCTTATCTAGCCTAGAAATAAACATCATAATTAGTTTACTTAGCCAAATTTTCCATTGCTAAGATCTACCCACCTGTAGTTTTAAATACAGCAGCTACTTGACAGAATATATTGATGTGCTTTAATTACTGCTGAACATTTCCTGTCTATTTGTAGGCACTCAGAGAAACCCAAGGGGCATAATTTACAAGAGTCCAAACTGAAGTCATTTGACAGGATGTCACAGGGAATAATCCTAGAATTATGAGTGTAAAAAACAGGATATTGAATAGCACAAACCAGTCCAGTCGTGGCAGTTTAGCAATCCCTGTATAACCAGCGGAATCGTAACAGTAATCTCTTAACCAACATAGCGTAGTTAAAACAAATGATTTAGGAAATCTTTGTGGAAAGCTCAAACATTGCTAAACTCCAACTGGAGCGTGCAGACAAGTTTGAGAGAAAGGGAAAGAAGAACCGTTCATGTCCCAGTGTTTCCCCATTTCTCAAAAGAGGCAGGAATCAAACCTGGAGTTTTTAAAACTAGATAAAAATGTAGAAATGCATTTTCGTTTTCTAGTTAGGAACTATTTAAAAAAAAAATTTAAAAATCCAGCTTTCTTCAGTGTTTTTGTCTCGCACAGGAGCAGAAAGCATGGTACAAGTTGGAAGAGATCATATTTGCTACTCCAAGTGCAGGAATTGCAGATGAGCTGTTTGCATCAAGGCAACTCCGCACTGCTTTACCTGGGCACTGTCTCATCTGGGGACTCAGAAGCCGGGGCGGGGGCGGACACAGATGTCCTGCCTGAACCTAGAGCATGTTGTTTTGCACGTATGGCAGCAGTGGTGGTGGTGGTTTGGCAGAAGGGAAGTCACAACAGGACCGAGTATCTACAGGAATGGAACCAAGTCGGGGAGGACAAAGGGAAGCTCAGGAGGTGCGGGTGGTGGGGAAAAAGAAAACAGGAAAGAAAAAGTGGTTACCAAGAGGAATGCTGACTCTGAAAAAGAGCCAGAGGGAGAAAAAGGGGGCAGGAGAGAACACCAAGCTGAATTATATTGATTAGGGGATATGAACACCACTTGCAAATAATATGATCTGGGGACATTATGCTCTGGGGTCCCGAGAAGCTTACCTTCCCGTTTATAGAAACGCGTGTTCCTCGACTGCGCACTGACAGGGAGCAGGTGAAAGGGAGAAGGTGTTGAAGGGGGGAGGAAAAGCGGCTCCAGAGGTGCATTAGTGAAACTGGATTTCAACAGGACATTGTGCTTAATTCAGCACGCAAATGCTCTTGACAATGTCTAGAAAGAACACCAAAAAAAATTCCTCTTCATCTGCTTACAGATAGATACTCGGTTCAGTAAGTTGCTAAGCCAGGGCCTTCAAGAAGGGAAATAGAGTCATTTGGTAATGAAAAATGCCTGTGAGGAAGGAAAAGACATACATGCATTGTGAAGAAAGACCACAGCCCCTGGATTTATTATATACATAGTAATTAATAATGACCCATTTTTTCCTATTCCAGATTTTGAAATTCCTTACTCGCTTTAATTAAGTTCACTCTAAAAATAGGATGCTGTAGAACAAAGAACTTTTTACTACTTTAAAAATGCAAGCTTACTCACTAGCTAGGATTTTCCCAGCTCTCAGTGCTTTGGTACAAAGAGCTATTATGACATGATATAAATGCGCTATCAATGGAAGACATTTTTAGATAAAACTTGATAATGTAACATTTACTGATTCCATCTGTCAAGACAGATAAAAAGAATGAGACTTCATAGGAAAACACACAGGAAACTTAATGGCAACAACAAAAACAAGTATAGGCAGCGTAGACACCACTTGTTGACCTACAATCTTCATTCGTTAAATTCTTTCCCATAGACACAGGACTTGCTTTCTTCACCAACATGGCTCTAGGATCTTCCATTTCAGCAATACAATTACATTTACTTGACAGCATTCAGAAATTATTTACATTATGTATTTTTAAACCTCTTAATTCTGTCTTCTGTACACAACTTCCATGATGAAAAGCAATAGGGGACTATATAGTTGCCTAAACACACAGCCAGTCCGATGAAATCTCCTTTTGCTGAGGTACTGTGAAGCCCATCAACAGTGCTTGGATCATAAACACAGCTCAAAAGCCCTACGTTTCCCTTCTGCATCACAAACCTGATTTAAATTCAGAGCAAAGACTAGCATCCCCGGTGAAGAAGAGCAATTGCTCTTTAAACAACTTTTGTAAATGCTTCCTGAGCTAACAAGGGAGCGTAGAGTTTGCTTAGGTGAAATAAAGCAGACGGACAGACCTCCCCATATCCTGCTTTGGTTCCAAGATTCAACAATGAACAAGGGTGTGCAAAGAAATTAGAGTGGTGGAAGTGCCAAAGGTATCCCTTGGAGATGCGTATATCCCGTTGTCATGTAAAAGAGGTCTTGAATGATAAAGAAACGGAACCCAATTACAAATGGTTCCATGCTAATCTGAGCCAACGACTTAACTGTAGACTTTGGATGGTATCATGGTGCCTGCAGTAATTAATTCACCTCTTCCTTCACAAAACACGCTAGGAAATTAAATTTCCAATACTCGAATTAATTTGGCACTAGAAGATACGAAAGCGTTTGGAGTTACCTGGCAATCCCTTTGAAGGCTTGTCTTGGATGCAGCGCAGGATCGTGTGCTGCCTCGCAGAGGCAGAGACATGGGCTCAGAAACACCATTGCCATGAAAGCCTGCGCTGTCCCATACCTGTCACTGGAGAACAGAGCTTCTCCCGGCCCACGACCTTCCTTTAGGAACAATGAAAACAACCAGGCAAGAAAAGCGCAGTTGGCCAAGGTGAGGTGTTTAAATGGATAAACTCCCAATCTTGGTGTTCTAGGCCACGTAAAAAGAGATAATATCCAAATTAAAAGTGAATAAGCTCTTTTCAGTCCATTATACCACTAAATGAACATCTCACTGGCTTTGTGAATAGGTGGTGGTAAGTATGAACTTAGAGGTGTCGAGTAATTATCTAGGCTGTGAGTTTAAAGTGAAGTCCACACTGTAAAGCAAGTTGAAGTCAGATTTTAAGTGATTTTGGATTAATTTTCATATGTTTGGGCACTGAAGTATTCCTAAAACCATTTTCACTGAAGCTTGAATTCCAGTTAATGAGAAGAATTTTACATGCAAACAATCTTAGACTGTTCAGAAATAGTCTCACTAATTATCTTTTTTACTTTATGGCCAACATTTGTAAAAGTATGTACAGAAACATCACCAAGATTTTAATACTGTCAGCCTCATGAACTCAAATTATACTGGAAAACCAGTAAATGGTCAAACATGGCCTGGTATTTCAGCTCTGTGGGGAGAGTTGAAGTTGTTTGGTAGAAGCCTTCGTTATTTTAAAACGTTTCTGAAAATAAATAATCCTCCACAATTTTGAAATCAAATTTTTGGGGCTAGGCGCAAAAATAATGTGTTGCGTGCGTGCAAGGATGTCACTAAGTATCCAGCAGTAATTTACCAAAGTTCACATTAAAAAAAAAACAAAAGAGAAAATAATTTTCATCCCTCCAGTTAGGTCTACTTTCAAGCAGTCTGTCTTCTCCTTCTCAGCCGATGGTTATCTGTGAGCCTTTAGGAGACATGAAGCAGCAAGGTGCTACACCACATCTCCAGGCACAAGGAAACTTTGCCTCCCAAAATCCGCAGCTGGAGATGCCGAACCACTGCAGCACATCACACTACAAGATTTCGGATGTGGGACAGCACTTGAACAGCATTTGCTTTACCTCTTCATTACTTGTTTCTGAAAGAAGTCTCCTTTTCAAATAAAAAAAGCTAAGAAAAAAGCTAAAAGGTAGGAATGTGGCAGAGATGCATCACATCTGATTTATGGGTTTTTTTTAAGAAGAAAGGTATTATCCATCACCTCAAAGAAAAAAGTTATCCCTGTACTAACTAAACTTAATTTTCTGAATTGCAGCTTTTTTTGCTCAGTAGAGGTGGGGGGGGAAACCCCACCCCTTGAGAAATGGAATTTTGCCCATAGACTGATGACTACAGATCACATTTCTAGTGGGCTTATAACCTGCTCCAGTGAAAACATAATTTTTAATTTGCTTTTAGGGTTATTTATTTTTTTTTATTATTACACTAAGGGTTTATAATTTAACGTCAAACATAATTTCGCACGAATTACGAGACTGCACTACGATGCCGAAGATAAGATGTATGTGACTGGTTGGCATGGCCTCAAACTAGGTTTCTGAGAAAATGGATCACTAATTGGCAGGCTGCCATCCCATACACTGCTTAGTGCAACTTAAAATTAAACAAGCTATCTTTTGCAAAGAGTTACGCACAACATCCTCTCGGATAATGCAAAGAAAAATAAGTATCTTTTAACCATCTTATGCTTACCATTTCAGACCATATAGGCTATATTCAATGCTAGCAACTTATGGTAATATTATTTTTGTGCTGTTATTTAAAAAGAAAAAGCTATTTCTAAATGTTTAGGCCTTAAAAAAAAGACATTTCAGGTACCAATTAAAATCCTAAATTATTGGTCATACCACTTCATAAAAATCACACCAATTTTGATTAATTGTAGTTCAGCCATTTAAGAGCTGAAAAAACATGACATTTTACTATGATGTCATTTTCCCATTCATTCCAGCGGTAAAAGTCCTCCACCACAGCTACAGAAAGAATAATATAAAATTAAAGCATGGAAATGATCAGAGGAAATAATTTTGACAATGAAGTAATTTCCTCGATTGGTTTTAAGTATGACTTCTTTGTCAGCTTTAAATAAAAAAATAAAAGATGCCATAATTTTATTGAACTTGCATGGGGAATGAGTAATGTGCATATGTAAGAAATGGTGTCAGTTAACTTAAAATCAAACCATATGCTCGAGCCCAACTAGAACAGAACACCCCAAGAGTAAACCCAAATCAAACATATACACGGGAATCCCCAGCCAGAGTACGGTGTCTTCAGAACCAAGTATTGCTGAGAATAAAACCCACAAAAAGTGGGATGATGAGATCAAAAGCAATTCCTTTGACAAATAGACAACATGGCCTTTATTCACGCTTTCATTCAAGGCTGTTAAGCAACATCGTAAATTTCCTATCAGAAATGTCTGTAAATTTTGAGGACTTTTCTTCTGAATAGGCAATTTCAAAATTTTGCTGTTAGATATTTTTTTTTAATATTATTTTTGATTGCAGTTGAAAGTGAAGCCCTTGCATGTTTGTATTTTCATAGGTGCCAAACTGATGCTAGGATCCAATCCAACTTCTTTTGAAACCAATTGGAATTTTTCACTTGACTAGAATTCAAGCATCTGTTATTAGCAATTTCAGAGAGACAGAGAGGAGGAAAAAAAAAAGTCAAAAGTAATCCAAAATGTGGAATCAGGACACTGACATTTTCTCTGTAGCCTTTTTTCCTTTAGAAATTGAATTATTTGTAAACTGTATGACTTCCCAAATGGGTACCAAAGCTGAGCAAAAGCAAGCAGTGACAATGTTCTTGTGGAAAAATTTCCATTCCAAAAAAGCAGTGGTGTTCCCCGTCAGGGCCTTGCTGGAACACCAACGCTTCAAGTTCAGCTAAGATGCAAAGTCCTCACACAATCCTGAACTTGCAGAAGGATCCAAGAGCAAATCTGTGGAATGAATTTCCCTTTACAGCAGTTTACATCATCTCAAAAATGCCTTTTGACCGGAAACAAAACAAAACTTCCCATCATTAAAAAAAAAGCTGAAAAAGCTGACAAAGCTGACAGATTTTAATTTTTTTTTTTTTTTTTACTTTTCCAAGATTCAAGTCATCAGTTCCTCCGTGCAGATAGTATAAGATAACACATGCCCAGATCAAGAGCCATCCTTTTAGATGCAGAGTGTGTTTTTTCATTACCAACCTCCAAGTTAAGGAAAACGTAAGTTTAATTCTGCATCTCCAACATACCAAGCCAATGACCGAATATCATACTTTAGCGCGGTAGAAAAAGAGGGAGTCCCCACTGAAAACAATACAGCTCAGAAATGTTTCAACTGTCAGGAAATGAAATTTCATGGGGAAAAAATAAAATAAAATAAAAAAAAAAAATCAGAGTAGAATCATTCTGCCTGGGCAGAGCTGCATGGAGTGAATCATCAGCACCAAACTGGTTTTGCTTGAAAAGCGTGCAACAGTTTGTGTATCCAGGACGACATTCGTTTAGCAAACAGACGTCAACAGAATTTGCCGAAGAAGAGCGCCCATATGTTTGGGGCAGCGATATGACCTCCGGGGAGGGGGAGAAGCCAGGCTTCTTGCAGAGCTGCCAGCGGGGCTCCGCTCTGGTCCTGGCTGAGGGTCTGGTTCCTCGCGCAGGGCTGACCTGGGCAAAGAAAGATTTACCACCCCGTACATCCCATTGCGATTCACCAACTGGAAGATGCAGTTGGGACAGCAGCTGAACTTCAATTTAGCTGGGTTAAGCAGTTATTTCCCAATTTCTTACATATCACTAATATAAGACAATTTCTTGTATTTCTTACATTTCTTCATACAGGAGAAATTCTTACGTATCACTAATATGTTTTTCAGCAGAAAGATGTTTGCAGCTTCTACAGGTTTGTTGCACCTCTCTCCAAGCAAGCCCTGCTTCTTGCACCTGTCTGAAAGCTGCGTAATGTCCTCTGGCTCCCCTTAAATAACAGAGGAGCAGCAGAACAAGCAACATTTTTGAGACCCAGGGCATGTGCCTAAGCAACAAAGGGCTTAAACCCCTGAGTCTCACTCTTCCAGCGACCCCAGGCAGAAGCAAGTGAAGGGCAACCAGCAATATTTTGTGTGCGTATGATAACGGGATGCGTGTGATATTTTATTTAAATCACTGACTTCCTGATAATCAAATATCGCAGCCACCGCGGGGGACAGAAGCCATTCCTACAGTGCAAACCAAGCACAAGAGGGGACAACGCTGCAAACAGAAGACCAGGAAATGCAGAACCGGTAGAGTAGGTTCTCTATGCCTTTAAAATTCATGGCTGGTTTTCTTTGCCAAAAGCCTCATTTCAACATCACAAACTGTAAAAAGCAATCAGAACCTACCCGGGTTTTCATTTTTTCTGCATGTACGTGGGATATTTCGTGAGATGATTTTCATGTCCGGTCTTGTACTACTGGGAGTCACCTGGATAGAAAGTCTCTTTATCATCCGTGGGCTGTGGAAAGTCCTGGCAAGTGAACTTTAGCTAGCTCCAAAAAATAACTGCAGTCAGGCCATCATTTTGTCCAAGTTTCCCAATATTCCCGGTAAAAGTCTAGAAACTGAAAGTGATACTTCCACAAAATGATTTCATGCAAATGTGTAAATTCAAGTTCAGGAGTTTCTCTTTTCATAATGATTGACTAATACAAACCTTTCCGTTTCGCTTGAAATATCCAAGTTTTTCTCTCTCCTAAATTATGT
>VYZM01003660.1:2092310-2113455 GCA_013398915.1 Dromas ardeola
CCAGAAGAGTTCACACTTCCAGGCTGCAGCTACGAAGGAACTGCGCAGGATCTGGGTCTTGTTTTGGCCTCGTTTACAAAGATATTGTGCTAAAACTGATAAAATGCTGCCTGATGATGAACTCGGTTTGGAGCCGGCTGCCTGTCCGCAGGGGAGGCGAGCTGTGAGCTGTTTGAGCATCACCCTCGAAAACCCATCGGAACAATCCCATAAACAATGGAGCGAGACGACCGTTGGATGCGATGACGGGCTGGGCGAGAGCCTTGAAGTCGATGGGAGGTTTGGCATGGGTTTTAATTAGGCCAGGATTTCAGCCAGTGAGCTTTGGGCTTTGAGCAGCCCATTGGGAAAGAGGCCAACCCCAGGAAAAAAGAGGTTGACCAGCAGGAAGAGGAAGCTCCCGGATTTCCCTGTGGCGGCAGCTTCCTTTCTCCCGGCGCACAAAAAGCGATGAACCTCACGCCTGGGCTCAGCGCTAACAGCGGCAGGACCCGAACCACAACAAACAAAAGCAGGCATCGATTTTTTTTTTTTCCTTCCTCTGCATGATGCCTGGAGAGCGATGCTCACAGAGGAGCCAGCGCAGGAGAGGGGCTCTGCCAAAATTGGCTGCAAACACTCAAAACCAGAAAGCAGAGAAGCACAAAGTCAAGTGACTCATTTGAGCAGTGGAAATCACTATGGGAATGCTTAGAAGCTATTTGTCTGTGTGTTTAAAACCACCTCACTCCACCACACCTGGGGAACCAGCACATCAGACGCCGCAGGTTAGTAGTTCTTCCCAGCTTTAACATCCCATGTTTTTTCTCCTAGAGTTATTGCTGAGTGCTGGAGTTTGAATTTCAGAGGCACGGTAGGCTCCTGAGATAATGCTTAAGTGGAAAATGCACTTTTCTCCTTAATGCACCTTCTGAACACGGGGAAACATTGCTAAATAGGGGAAGAAGAGAAATCTTGCTGAAAACACACAAGAGAAGAGTGCTGACTACGTTATCAGATGCAAAAGGCACAAGAATCACAAAGTAGGTGTACAAGAACAAATTAATCTATACGTTAAAGAGAAAAAGCAAACCAGGGAGGATCCTTTGGTGTTGGGACTAGTTCAGTGCCTCCTACAGTCAAAAAGTTCTTCTGTCGTCTAATCCTTACGGTCACACTGGCTGTGCACATGAAGGTTGCAGCCCTCCCTCCACTGCCCATTTTGGGGGATAACACATGGAAGCATTATATGTATTTTGGCAGACACATTTCCCTTCAAGGTGAGGACATTTACATTAACTAGAAAAGACGCTGACTTTTTATTTCATCTTTAAAGGTTTTGGGGTATTCATTATCATAACAACAACAGTCACCACCATCAACTAAGATTTCATAGGACCCAGAAAAAAGCGTCAGCTTAAATTTTAGTCATCACTAAAAGCCTGCCATCAGAATAGCGGAAGTCTGAAGAAACTGAGACAGCAGACTGAAATTAGACAAATAACATATTGTAAGCAAAGCAAATTTCCACGTACACGCAGCTAACTCTGCACATGGGGCTTGCAGTAGTTCAAAAAAGTAAGAATTTTTGCTAGTTAAAGCAAGAGGGATTTGCTGCCTAAAGATGTCCAAAAAACCCTGGGAAAAACTCCCATAAAAGTTTTCCAGTGGAAATTCTTTTTGAATTCATGCCTAAAAATGAAACCTTTAATCTCTGTTTCATTTGTTAAGAACATTCATATCACTTTTTGTCTGAAGACCTCTAACAGCTTTGTAGGGATTAAATTAATCTTTAGGGACACTTGCTAAGGTAATATCACAACCACCTTGTTAGACAAACTAAAAGCAGATTTTTATATGTGTATTTTGTAAATACATATCTATATCTACCTATAGGTGCATGCACACTTATACACATAAACCAAGTTCCCAGAAAGTAGGTACCTGCTGCTGCATTTCTTTTCAGCTTGCCACTAAAAATATCCAGCACCATTGAAACTGGAGGTCGAAACTTGCAAGCAAAAGGCAAAAACTCAAGTCTTTCGAGCTAATCACAAGACCTAAATCCTTTCGTGTACATATGGGATAAAAACACATCAAAGAGCACATGTCAAAGGAGATGACGTAAGTCATCTCCATTATTGGCATTTTGTGAAACAGTGAAAGCAGCCTTAAGTAAACAAGAGGCTGGCAGAAACAAGTTAATTTAATAGAGGTGTCATTTTTGAAGATGAGCACTTGTACTCTAGACAGACATATTAGGGTATTTTTACAAGCTTGAGAGGTTCACCAGTAATTACGCAGTCTCCTCTGCAGATTTCACTGCATTTAAAAACTCTCCATTTTCTCAAGAGCCAGTTTCTTGCCAGCAGTTTTAATTTCTCTAGCTACACCAAATGCATGGACATGCAATCATTTTTTGGTGGGAAATACATAGTTTTTCAGAGCTCTGGTTCAAGTAAATAGGACATTGCTAACCACCATAGCCCCAAAACATTGATATATCACCTGCAAGAACCACCTTCAGCAGCATCTCTTACTGGAGGTGGAACATTTTCAATATTTTCAGCAAGATGGATTCTTGCATAGAATGAGTAGATATGGAGTATCTTGAACATGGAGTAGATATATAGAATAAACAGACCCCAAAACACACAGTAGAATAAATCCACGTTCACAGGGAAGGTGTCTCAGGTATCGCACCACATAAACCAGGCTATGAACCGAGTGCTGCCCTTTAGGATTTGCAAGGATTTTCCTTAACTGCTTTGAACATTATCCGCCCTGCCCCATTGCACCATAGACATTGATGCTGTAAGAGGAAGCTACAACTAATATAGATGTTTCTTCTCCTCTTCTCACTTTTTTCTTGTTTTAAAGATAGTCTGAAAATCAGACTTTTTTTTTTTTTGGTACCAAACAGAAGCAGATCAAGTATTTTAATTACTCTTGGGCCGTTTGCACTCATATAATTTCATACCCACATATCTTTAATATTTATAGCAGACACTGAAAAGATTTAACATATGTAGTGGTTTTCACCAAGTAACTCCACACTCTTCCTGAATACAAAGATGTAATTTGTCACCATTTATACAACCTGCTAAAAATCCAGCCAGTAATTCATGTGAACAAGTTTCTCCTCTAAGATTTAATTAAAACACAAATGCCTTGCACACTTCAAATTGTAATATCCTGTACATGTATTTTAACTACTGCCTGATCAGAGGGGGGTTTTGTAAATAAGATGCATTCTCACATCTGAAGAAGTTCTACGTAATTAGCTGAATGCAATAAAATATATATTTCAAGAAGACCTTAAAATAGCAACCCTAATGAGAAGCATGTAAAATAGAAATAAAACATTTAAGAAGTAATAACAGCAATCAGTGAAACCAAAGATAAAGACAAAGTCAAAAAAAAAAAGGCAAAATACTATTAACAGGGCAGCAATTCCTTATGTTTTAAAGAAAAGTTCATATTCTTTGGAGAATACCGTGAGGAGTTTTTCAGAAAGGAATCCATAAAACAGGAAATTTACCGTAAAATTGAAACGGTACCTCACATGGGATCTAGTTGTTGTTTTACAGCAACTGCATGTGCTTGCTGGTTCAATGAATAAAAAAAAAATAAGTTATGATTATGATTCAAAGGGGATAAAAACAGCTTCAGAATATATATCTTTTTTTCTCAATACTTCCTAACTAACACGTCCCCTTTGCCTTAAGAGCCTTTCATGTTAATGAGAGGTTAAAGCAGCTTTTGGATACTTGCGTTTGTGCGTGTATATATATTGACGCAGTGATGGCTGCAGAAAGCCATCCACCAAAGGCGACGTTGTGCCCTCAGATGCCTACACAGAGCCTCAACTAAATTCAAGGGGAGTTGTGTGTGCATATCTGAGGGATAGCTGGTCCCAAAATCTGTTTCTCAAGTTGCTGAAAATCTCCCTGGAACAAAATGAAAGTGATAATAGGAACAGAATATAATAAAATAACTGCGCTCTCTGGAGACCTTAAGACCACATCCTTTGTTTCTCTGAAACATTCCTTGGTAACTTTTCAGCTCTGTCACTTTTTATTGCCCAAGCTCGATAGTATTCCTGTCCTCATCATCAGCTCTTTTTTTATCACCGGTCTGTAATTTGTCAGTAATCTCTGTATCTTAAAAAGCAGACCCAAGGCTTGCTCCAGACCCTTTTTCAGAAAGGGAAGATATATGTGAGGAGGAGGCATGTTTGACAAACTGACGCTCAGCAACAATTCCTAGGAAATATGGACGACATCTTTTTCTTTGCCGTTGCTGTTTTCCGTTTTATCAAAAACTATGATTCATAATTTCTGGAAACTGGGGCCAAGTGGGGTGAAAGGAACTATTAATAACCTAAAAATACACATGCCTTCAATGTACGTTAAGCATTGCTCACACTACAGAGCTTTGCAGAGATGCTTCACATTTTCCCTGGCCAGCCAGGAGGACATTAGCTAAGACCTACCGGCAATATTTACTTATTTGAAGTTAGATTAACAGTGCAATTAATGGCACAAATACATACTGCCATTCCGCCTTCCACAAGTTATCTGCTGTGCCCCTGTTTTTGCAAAGGCTTGTTTGGACTGGGTAATACCCAGTACATCTTAACATTTCTACATATTAAAAATGAGACAGCAATCTCTGAACAACTCTCTCCTAGAAATTAATCGGTTTTATCTTTACTTTGAACACAGGTTAGTTGAAATTCATCTTGGGGAAAAAAGAAAAAAAGAGAAATGGTTACATACTTGAATCAGTTTGTGTAATCTGGCTGTATTTGTGGCTTCTTTTTTTCTGGGAAGGAGGTCTCAAATGGTGTCAGTGCATTTCTTGTATTCTCTAGTCCTAAGGGAAAGTTGACCTTATTTTCATTTTCCCACTGCCTGAGCCTTTGGTTTGCTGCAGAATTCCAGGAAGAACTTCCTGCAGGAGAACAATATCTGGCACCCATCGAGCTGACTAAGTGAAGGAGCAGTATACTAAAGGGTAGGTCAGCCTCGAGTAAATAAGGTAAATCATTGTTATCCTGGATACGAGACCTCTGAGGCAAAGCTGTAACACCTTTCAGGAAGCTAGGAAGAGTGAGCCGAGGGCTGCTGCTCTCTTAGTAACAGTAAATGGACAGAGGGTCATTCTGTTATAATGCCTGTTGCGCTTTTAGTGCACATCTTTATTCTATTAAAAAGGCAGCATCAAAAGCATTTCCACTTAACTTCAGGCTTGGGAGAGGGTTTGCTTGGTTTCTGTTTCTTTTTTTTTTTTTTAAGGAGGAGTTTTCATGAATATTTGTAGTAAATACATGTACTTTTTTGGTACTATATGGGGGTGATTAAAATAATGCAAGCAATAAAATTGCAAAGAGCTGTTGGCAGGTCCCCTCATAGTTTAAGTATTAACAGGAATGCACTTTGTCAAACACGCAACTCTAGGTCGAGGCAGCAAGTGAAGCCTATGTTGTCCAACACTATGCAGTGAATCCACACTCAAAGGGTGATTTGGCCTCTCTTTCTCACAGCGAGCACTAACTTCAGCAGCAAAAGCAGAGTTCAATCTGGACGAAGGCGAGTTTATTCCATCTGGAGGTCATATTAAAGATGGAGTTGTTTCTCTGCAGCCAGCAGCATGTATGAAACAAGTTTATAATTTACTTGCCCACATCCAGCTACAAAAAAAAAAAAAAAAACATAAAAAAACTGAACAAGGAATGTAGGATAAAGTATAAGAGGAGACCATCAGCCTTCTCCAAATCCTACTAGGGCGGTTTTGCTAATCCACAGTAGCATGGTGGTGGGCTCCACTCCTACTCTGCTGGCTCAGGACGTGAAACCTGTCCTGACCGAGGCAGAGACAAGCACCATATGAACTACGCTGGTCTTCACCAACCCTCTCCCTTAATCTCCTCTTTCCCAGCTTTCATCCAAATTGCTAGCCTAGATCTAAGAAAGATTTTCTGACTAAACAGATATACCAGTTCCTTTTTACCAAACCCTTGTGCCAGGAGCAGCTCAATATATTCATTAAAGGTACAGCTTTAGCTCTGGAAATCCATGAGCTGCGATCATAGGAAGGTGGGAAAGCCCATCTGAAAGAGGTCGCTTTTCCTGCTGGCCATGCTCACATAACCCCACTAGGTAACTCCACTGGCTCCACAGAGGAGTATGGACAACACCAACATCTTGTCTACACAGAGCGACCGATTCCTATTCATATTTCTGTTCCAGCATCTAAACTGTGACCGCAGGCACTGGAAGGACAAAAGCCTACAGTATTCTCTGATCCTTTTGGCTCACTCCTTTAACTCAGTCTCTATCCGACTCGGGAGTGGGTTTTGTGCAGCAGAGCATTCCTAATAAACACCCACATCTCATTCAAAACCACTCTCAGCGTTGACGTTACTCTTAAATTCTGTGGTTAATCTGGACTCTAATTTCAGCGCTTTTACAGCAGCTAAGAATCCATTGCCTTAAAGTGTAAATCCAGATAGGATTAAATGAAATTTAAAAAACAGGGCCTCTTCTTTGAGGCAAACAGGCATATGGTTTTAAATATTTCAGACTTCTAGCTGTACCTGTGAAACATAAGCCTAAGCAGATCACAAGCCTGGGTGCTAGTTAACTAGACTAGCGCAAAAGCTTCAGTACGCTTAAATTAGAAGACTTTTAGGAAAACGCATTCCTTTGAGTTGACATTGGCAGTCAGATGAAGACACATCACACCGGTGGGGCAATTATCCCAAACTCGGTTTGGGACAGTACAAGTGATCTGTAGAGAGCAGTTGCCCTTGAGATGAAGGGAGCAGCAAGGCAAAATAGACGGATGTGTAACAACCACATGTTTCTTGAGGGAAAACTCGGCTCTGGCAGAGCTCCAGCAAGGGTAGAGCAGGCAGCTGTATCTTGCTCAGAAAAATGCAGCAACCACCTTCTACGAGAGGATGAAAAGGAGCTCCTTCTCTCCATATAACTCCTTGCAATCCGCAGTTGTGTCTCCGCTGCAACTTTACACCAATCTTTTACTATTCTCGCTAGGGAGGAGCATGTTTCTGTAAATGCATTAGAAGTGTAAATATATTAATGCAATACTTTCTCCCAATTAAATTATTTATATACTCCCTTTATAACTGAAGCATGAAAGAATATGTGGCTTTCTACTAATATTTGAAATGGCAGCGGTTCAAGTACTGCCACTTCAGGGAGTCGACAAGTTGTAGGTGAAACAGGAGTGTACGTTCAGCAGCAGTCACGTTATCCAGCATCCCTGTATTATACTGTGCTAATACATATACCTGTGGTGTTCGCCATATCACACCAGTGGAAAGTAACATTATAACACTTACTAAATTTTTAGTGCTTTCCCCTAAGTGTGAAATAGGAAAAGAGAGATATTCCATAGTGCAATATTAAAAAATGTATTTTTCCTCCAACATTTGTGAGAACCTGCAGATCAGACCTCTACAACAGCTCTCCCCAGGCAGGAAAAATCATTTCCTGTCTCTTTTCCCATGAATTTTGCTGCAATTTGCAGGACTTTGTGGGAAATTTGCCACATTTTGTGGGACGCTTCGGTCCTCTATGGGAGTTTGCAGTTGTGTACTGCCGCAGCCCGAAGACCTCGCTGAGATATAGATTTCATATGGTGTGATTTAAACACAGAACTTCATGTGGGGATAGAGAATGGCCTTGTTTGTTCCAACTCACTGGGAATGACGTATTACTCCACACTCACAGAGGTTTGAAATCAGCTGGACAATCAGGAGCCCCATTCACGAGCTATAGGTCAAGGGTAATTAGGGAGAAGGAAAAGTGAACCTTCTCCACGAGAAAATTATGGGTCAAACAGGGAAGAAAGCTTAAGGAAAGAAAAAAAAGCGCATCACACAAAAAAACCCAAAACCCAACACAGCTAATACTATATTTATTATATCATTGAGAAAAAGAGTTAATTCTTTGACCTCTCTATTTTCCTGACTTTCACAAAAAAACCAAACCCACACACAGCTATGCTCCATCTCCCAGGTAGCTGGTGAGGAAATACAGCAGGCTGTGGGCTGCAACCCAGCTTTTCAAATGAATGGTATAACATGGTCTCATCCAAAACATCTCTGCTGAATATAAGAATAGGCTCCTTAAATGACCGTATCTCCAATACAAGACTGTTTTAGGATTAAGTACCTAAATTTTACTTTTGCCTTTTTTTTTTGGAGGGGCCAGGGAGAGCACTGCTAGTAAGTTTATGAACTAGTTAAGTGCTTATCACCAGTAATTAATGCATTTTAATACCTAGGTTGTTCACATATTTTATCTTGGCTCCACATGATTTCTTAACAGTACAGAAAGCAGAAGTGACCAATTCTGCTAGAGCTGGCATTCTAAGGAAATTTAAAAAAAAAAAAAAAAAAAAAAAAAAACAAACACAAAAACATCGGAAAAAAAATCAAGGAGGGGGGGATGTGGAAGAGAGACAGCTGATATGACAGCAGACAAACACAAGCAAGTAACATTGCCATCATGGAGAGAAACAATCCTCCAGGCGTTTGTGTGCACAGGCACTAATTAGTAAAAGTGTTTGGTGAACACAAGATACAGGGAAAGGACAGTGGCTGAACTGAGGAGTGACAGGGAATGACCCTTCAGGAACACTTTTCACTTCTCTCTGAACTCCACTGCTGCAACAGATCTTTAGGTAAATATTTGCCCAGGTCAAATGTACCAATACCATTGTGCAAGACGGGGCTTTTTAACTTCAGGTTTTGCAAAATCTTAAAATGTATTTGACTTCCTGGAGCGATGCTGGCATTTCATTTTCGGAAAGCAGAAAGTCGTCATTGGCACCTCTTAAAGTATGAGAAAAGTAGAAATGCCCAGTGTTTTCCAGTATGTATCAAGGATTTTGCTACTCATCTACCACTGGATTTCTCCACCTCTAGTACTGAAGTGCAGTAGTTTTGTAATACACCTACATTCATTCATCTTATGGCCACAATTTGAATCTGCCCAAGAAAGAACCTGATTATAAAAATGTTTTAGTGTCTGTCTGTTTCTTGAATTTGGGGCTGATTTCTGTTACTCCAAAACAACAAATCTCGATGCACAAAAAGTCAGAAGATGCTTTCATGTTGTAGATTTTAAAGGACAATGCTTTCTTTGAAAAGAGATGGATATCCATACATTTTCCAGGCACTGCTACCATCTGACAGGAAAACCAAGGCCCTCACCCCCATTCAAGGGAGAGGAGGTGATGAGCACTAAGCACCGTAGCTGTTCGCAAAGGCAGTTCTAACCACTGTCAATGGACCATGCTGGAATGAAGTCATTTCTACAGATAGGTCAGAAAAATAGTTCACAGACCTTCATAGCAATTGTTAAACATGAATTATTCAGCTCAAATTTCTCATCGTCCAGATAAGTCTGTGAAAATGCAACGTTCTGTGATTTTTATTTGATGAGCACCTTGGCAAGGACGGCTCAAGCAGGTTGAGGAAAGTTCCCACTGTCTCACAAGAAGCCCCCACCCGTGGCCCACACTTCACGTCGAGTTTTGAGTTTGTTTTATTTTTTATTTTTTATTTTCCAACTGCTTTGCAGAGTACTTTTGCACTGCATGCTTTTTTCCTCCCTCATCTACAGCAAAAGCCACTGATCTGGTACTTAACAAGACAGACAATTAATAATTCATGTGCTCACGTTAAACCAGGTAATGCCATAAAATGGTGGAACCTGCTTAGTAGTTAATTTTTAAATAGAGATTCTGAATGCTGAGGGGACCGCGAGCACCTCAACAGTATGTAATATTAACACATAAAAAGCTACATTTATATAACATTTATGCGACAAATCAACAAAAGCACAAAAATTCGAGAGGCAAATGCTCCATCCATAGCTTGTTCGCAGACTTTTTGCGGTGCCGCACGCATACACAGAGGAGCCAGACAGAGATGTGAAGCCCATGAGGCACAGCAGAATAACGTCGGGCACGACTGGCTTATCCTCTGCTTCCTCTGCACTTACGCATTTGGGCCAGGCTCTTATAAGACAACAACTTTTGTTTAGTTTTTTTTTTTTAATTAAAAAAATGGGAAAAAGCTCAGCACATTCATAGGGGAACTCTAGAAACGTGGCTTTTGGTGTAGTGTGGGCAGAAGCTTCTGTCCCTGAGAAACCCCACTGCATCAGTATTGCTACACCAGTTCCCTCTTGCACCTCAAGGCCTCCAAATGCACAACTTTGTGTCTCCAACCACCCACGGATACGTTCCCTATAACCCATATCGTAACACCCAATATGTAGTTAATCCAGTAGTCAGTGGTTTTTAACTTGGTTTTCTCATTCTCATATATAAATTTAGGACTTTTAAGAGACTGGGACTTCCCTGAACCAATATGTTTAGTTTATTTAAATAAAAAACATTTGCTATTTTCTAAGACACATTTGAGATTCTTTTCATGTTAAACTTCATACGTACATCCATTCAGTGGTTTTCTATTTTTTAAGCATGTATTTAAAATGTTCTTAGCCTAGGACACGATGCACAGCCTCTGGAAGAGTCTTAAAATAGCAATATATGGCAACAGCTATTATAAAACAGTCACCAACTTAAGTAAAATTCCACCAAAGCATAATTTAATACATATTCTCTGGAGCATCACTTGTTAAATGCTAAGCCTCCAGGGCGTGAAAGGGGTTAGGGTTTTTGTTTGTTTTTTAAAATGATTTTGTTTGCTTTTCATAGCTTAACCTACAGAACTGATTTGGAGTTTCCCATGGAAATAGAATGGCACGCGTCCTTAGAAATTTTCATTTATGAAAAATCGAATTGGGGGGAAAAAAATAAACCAAAATGAGTAATATATGCTCTCTTCATCTCATAATAATTCAGCCTATGAGCTAAGCCAGGTGGAAACGCTTTGCCAGAAACGCAACTGCTGTAGTAGTCTTCCAGGAGTGCCGTGATTACCTGAACTATGGGTATTTCCAGCCAGAAGTTCCCTCCAGCCACCCAAGCAGAATCCCCACCATGCTGCCCATTACCATTCCACCATTTTTATTATACATTAGGAAGCCGCACCTGGCCAAACCCTTACTCTGATGGCATTTCAAGGGAAGCTTCACTGACTTGCCTCCATACATACCCTGAGCACACACGTGCAAGGGTAGAGCTGCTGCTCACCGTCTGCGTAGGAAAACGCTCATTCACCGTGCAAAAAGATGGAGCCAAAATGGCTCCAGTGACTGAATTTCTTCACTTGCCCAATTCTCTTTGCTCAGGGAACCCAAACCACCATACATGACGTGCAGCTAACTGAGATCAACTCAAAACAGAGCTCAACTCAGAAAACAAATCTAATTGGCACAAATCTTTGGAGTCCTCTTAATAACACCTGACAGTTTTCCCCCCAGTGAAGAAATTGCCATTTTCAGATAATTACTTTCTGTTCTTCAAATTCAAAAAATATGCATATTTTGAAGAAGAAAACCTGCTTTAAGATGCCTACACAACCTTACCTACGAGGCACTAGCCAGCGCCACTATAATAAACTGTCATTCAAAGGACAGCAAATTTACATAGTGTACTAATGCATGGTAATACATGTAATATAACTCAGCAAAAGGCTGAATGAGATGAAGTGATTTCCCTGGCTTGGGACCGCCCAGATGAGGGTGTTATTATCACACAAATTAGTACGACTTGAATGTCTCCCTTTAAACGTATTAGGATAACAATAAAGACAGTTCACCCTAATGTGACCTGCTTCTTCCATAACATTTAACACAGTCAAATTAAAAGTGCAAATCTGTTACCACTGCAAATAAAAAAATAGTGTACCTCGTATTATTTTAGGACTCTCTATTTTTGTTTAAAAAAAAAAAGGTAATGGCCAAGTAAGGCATCCTTTCAACTGGAAAAGGACGAGATCAAATTATTTGAACAGACAAAAAATGAATTAGAAAAATCTAAGTTCCATCAGCTTTAAAAAAACACCCACCTAATTAAGGATTTGTAGTGTCAATATATCATAGTTCATTTTATTCTGCAACAGTTTCTCACTTTTCTGTATTTCTTAAAAACTGCAATTTCTCATAACTGAATAGGACTACAGGGGGGAGGGGGTGAGTTTTCACTTTTTTTTTTTTGACAATTTCCATTAAAGATGATTTGTGTATTAAAAAAATCCTTTTGTATCCTTTCTATGCAGGATCCAGTTTGAAGTACACATTATTCATGGCACTGTATGCCTGAAGAGTTAATATTCTGTTCCAGAGACTGTCATCACTGTACTCACAAAGCGGGGAGAAGAGGGTCAACCTCCCCCTCCAACAAACAAAAGGCCCAAAGTATGCAGCTAATAATTTTGAGGTTAACAAAATAATCTTTGTAGCAATTCCTAGAGATCAGGAAAAGGACACTGTGCAGAGATAGGTTCTTAACGTGCAGGAATTCATATTGCTTCAAAAATGATTTGAGTTAGCCTGAGTCAGGCAGTTGTGAAGGTGGCCCGTGACAGATAACAACGTGGGAGCAAACTGAGTGTATCACGTACGACGGGTTTAACTTGTAAGAGTGCCTTTTATCTCTGAGCTACCGCTTGCCAGAAGTGAGGAAGAGAGGACACTATGCTGCTCTGTATCACCACATTTCAGGTAGGAAATAAAATCTTGGCATTTGCTGCCATTAAAGTTATCCTAACACCTTCTGCCACAAAGAGACTTAATAGTCCTACTATGCCAAACCCAGTAACCGGTCAAAAAAGTACAAAAGTATTTTTACAGTACAACTGTTAAATTTTCTTGATATCGGTGAACATCATAAATAACTTTTCTTAAATTTGTTGTTTCAAAAAGCTCAAATAGTGAGAGAAAATAAATTACACAGCCTTCTCTTAAACCATTTCCATTACCCACTGACACCATATGACAGTACTGATGTTAAAATTTATTTTTTATCAGAAACAATACGTGACAGCTGCTGTAGAACACAGCAGATGAATACACTCCATTACCGTACTACGGCTTCCCCTGCTCCCCTTTGCACGCACACCCACACAACTTTCGTACACCTTAAAAGCAGATTAAGAGGCTGTAGCACCAGATCAGGTGGAGTTTGAGTCTACACGACTGGGTTCAGCTTTTAGCCCCAAGATTAAGCCAAAACCGGAATGGAAGTACACCCCACCCAAAACGTTGGATTGGCTCCAAAACCCATAGTTGGTCAAACCCAAATCCGACATCTTGGAAACTTCAAGTGTGCTGGACTTTTTAACGTAAAACAATTTACTTTGTAGCCCATGTATGGGTTTTATGTTCCGGGCTTCTCACATCTAGCAAGAGATTTTCAAAGTACAAAGGGCAGTCAAGCACCCGACACCATTGATCTGCAGCAGAAATAGGCCACCTAGCTAAACCTCCTGCATTTAAATATCCCTTGTCTAAACCTGAAAACGACAGCTACTGTTCCCCCTTTCTCATCATAAGCTTCTTATCTCAAAGGAGAAACATCAAAAGAGAAAGACCTTAAAACATTAAACAAACACAAACTGTTAGACTTGCTTTTTTAATAAGAAAAAGAAAATTTAAGACAAAGCCAAGTATTTCACCAACCAAGGAAAATAGGATGGTGTTAAGCTCTAGGTCAGGATGTTAATGGTGTTAGAACAAGTCCTAGGGCTAAGGTTAATGATGGTATCTTCCATCATAATCCTAAATGTAAAATACTTACTATTATTAGAATCTTTTATTCCTAATCCTGTTAAATTTCTACTCTCACAGTGACTTCGAGAGTCGGAGAAGTAGAGCACAGGTCAAACGACTCTTATGTGTTAGAAATTCCTAATTCAAATGGAGGTTGTTCTTTTGTGTAAGTTAATTTTCCTTTAATCTACTTTCCCCCCCCACCCTTCCCCTTTAATCAAAAATAAAATATTTGCCAAGAATCGAAAGTCAGTGAGAAAACACTGGGATTTTAACTCTTTGACCATAGCCTTAAATAAAAATCAGGGAATATTTATCAGACAGGAAAAGGAGGACAAGGACCATTTGGTGAGCACTCATCACGCTCAAGTCACAGCGCTCATTAACTGCTTTAGTCCCTGGCTCAGACCCAGCATGCTCTAGTTTCTAGAAATATCTATTGCATCCTCACAAACAAGGCTTCCGGATAGGAACCCGCTGTGCAATACATCTTCTTAAGATCAGAGACAAGAACTATGAGAAGATCCAGACAGTACTGAATCCCTCCAGACTCTCACCCCTGGCAGCCTCGCGATTCTGGAGGTCAGCAGGCACCTGGCAAGTCATCTATGTTAAAAACAAAGGATTTGTTCTTCAGAATCTGAACCATATTCATGACCCTCACAACAACAAACATCTTCAGAAATGCTGCCAACAGCTATGCCAAAGAAAAATGAAGTCACTTGCATGAGCATGAGCTTCACCTGAAATCCAGTTGCCCATACCTGGGCTTTTGGCTTCCTAATTTGCACATAAGAAAAAGCGTCTACGAGAATATCACAGGAGGCTTCATCCTCATAACATACAGCCCATGCCCTGCAGGATTCAGAGGTGAAAAATGGATGTAAGCATAAAGCCTATCCTCATCCCAGCACCAAAGACTCAGCTCCAGTGTAAATATGGCTAAAAGTCATATAAAAGTATCACACAAAAACTTCAGGACCAAACATACGGGGATGTTTAAGTATATTCTTCCAAGCATCTAAACCTTATACTTACAGCTTCAAACACAATTTTAAATATATTTTAGCTGCTATTTTTACTTTGAAAGAATAAGCTTAGGTTTCTTTTAAGTAATAGCATAGTCCCCACTCCACGATCTCATTGAATTCAGTAATAATTTTTAAGAAAAGGTCCTGCTTTTGCATTTCAGCTTTTATTCATCACAGAAGAATATCCGTATTTCCTTAAAATGACCTAAAATATTTAAGAAGGAATCACCAAGGTGCACACCAGAATTGTCCAGGTGAAATTAGGACCAGCAGATGGGCATTTGCGCCCTGAAATGGGGTAATTACATGGCTAAATACCCATTTGCACATGCTATTACCTAATTTGCGCACACATGGGCAGAAGCCGTGTTCCTCGTGGGCTGTGGGCACAGAGGCTTTGTGCGAATCTCCAGCCCGAGGTTTGCACGGCATTGACAGCAGATGTGTTGGAAAAGTTGAAGCCACGAGCATCCGTATGTGAATGCCTGATCCTTTAAAAAAAAAAAAAGTCACAGAAGCAGATTGCAACCCGACTGCAATCGTTTCTGCTATCATTACGAAGTGTAAAATATTCTATTAAAAGGGGGCCACTTGCAACATAATGCACTTTAAAATTATTAAAGATGTTTGACTTTAAGAAAACCGGTTTGGAAAAATATGAAACCGCTTCAATGATTTTAAAAGTAATATGCTATACATTGCTATAGTCCAGAACCGAGATCAGTTCCAAATTAAAGCACCTATAAAACATCTGTAGTGCTCTGATAATTTTAAATCACTTTACACTGCTGAAGTCCAGATTCCCTATCACTTTCAAGCTGAAACACTTATGATAAATTTGAAGAGCTCTAATAATTTTAAATCATTGTGTACTGCACATGCTCAGAACCTTGATCACTTCCAAATTCAAGGGCATATAAAAATTTGAAGAGCTTCAATTATTTTAAATCACCATGTGCAGTGTATAGAGTGATTTAAAATTGTTGTAGTGCTTCACATTTTTTTAAGCACTTCAGTTTGGAAGCGAGTCAAGAAGCATTCCAGCCTCGCAGCTCAAGACACACTGGACTGATTTTAAAATGTAGCACTCCTCAGAACTGGAAATTAAAGGAAAAAAACCTTTCTTTTTTTTTTTTCGGGGGGAGGTGTGGGGGTGGTAAAGGCACAGCAATTAAAATAATTAGCATGCCCTTTAAGAAGAATTGGGAGAAATATCGGCTTTCACATCCGAAAAGGAGTTAAAAAATACTTGCTTAGAAGATTGGATTAGGATTTTTCCCAAGTCTCAGTAGGACTGTGCAGAGTTAAACGTGGAAAACTCCAGTTTCTCCATCCTAAAGTCGGACGATAATGTCCTTTCAACCAATCAAGTTTTCATCCATAGTCTGGGATCCTCTGTTGCTCTGAGGATTAGTAATCTTTATATTTTTAGACTTCACTGGCTTTTTGTTAGTCTTGCCCTATTTAACGTTCATCTCCAGCCAAGAACTAGTTGATGCTTCATCATGACAGTCCTCGAAAATACCTACCAGCAGGTAGGAATGTCTAAACTGGTAGGAACTACCTACCAGCATGTAGAAATATATAAATTAACGACCAGTACGGACCAGCATTTCGTACCCCTAAGCCCAGTGGGGATCCTTGATGTTGATGATGCACCCAGGCAGTGATGCTCAGTCCCCCCAGCCCTCCCATCCTGAGCTCCTTCCCGGCTATTTTTAACTGTCCCACTTCTTTTGGAATACAACCGGGCTTCGTGGAGGGGAGGACAGAGGTTATTTGTTTAACTTTGTGGTCGTCTTTGTTGCCTGTAGGTCTGAGCGAGGAGCCGGCCGGGCAGTGTCCGGGAATCGGGGCGTTCTTCATAATTCTGCTTCAGTGAAAACATACTGTCCTGCAGTTCGCAGGAAAAAGGGAAAAAGAGCCTGAAGGCGCTGGAATAATTAAGCGAATGCAGTGACAGCTGTGGCAGGTCCTGGGCAGGACTGGCTCCACTGAGCTGAATTAATGGCATCAACAGCCCAGCATCTCCATTAACATTTGATCATTAATTATTACCCTCTGACAGTAAGATCTGAAACCTTCTTATGAGTGGTCTGTTATTAATCTACCTTACCTGCCCCGAAAATCAGGCAGCTCTCCCACCTAAACAGAGCAGCTCTGCTTTGTTTTTATCTCCTTTAAAAAAGGAAATTGCAATTGCTTTCAGGATTAGCTTAGCAAATAATACCCACAGAACTACTTTTAAATTAATTGGGCGCATTCTTAAAGCATCAGCAACATTCCTAGCGTGTTCTTGTGTTGACTTAAACATAATGGTTACCTAGTGTATGTTACTGGCTGTGTGCACTTCACATCCTCGGAGGGAAGAAACATGAGTGCTGCTCTTGAGCTGCCTGTCGTAACCAAATGAAGGACTCAAAATGAGGGGGTTTGAGTTGTTGTTCTTGTCGGGGTTGGTTTTGTGTGGTTTTTTTTTTTTTTTAAGCTCTGCACAGCTGAGAACATCAGCTTCCCGAGCAGCACGGTGACCGATTTATCAAACCGAACTCAGAAATCCGCTATCATCAGAAGCCCTATTACAGAAGCCAAGCAGAAACCCTGCACCTTTAGAAAAGGCAAATAAGCATTAAAAAAAAAGTAACCTAGGCTCTTTTAAAAGTGGAAAACAAAGAGAAAAATAACCTAGGCTTTTTTAAAAATGAAAAACAATAGTGAAGGCCTAATTATATCACTAAATTTGCATTTAGCAACCTTTGCACAGCCATTTGGTTCACTGTCTTGTTAAAGGGGAGTTAAGAGCATATTATCTGGCTTTATTTATTTCAAACCAGCTAGTCAGGAATACCAGCGAGGAGAAGGTGTATGGGGAAGTTAAAGTGAATCTAATTCTTTACTCAACATTGTAAGTCAGAAGTGAACATTTCCCCACCAGAGAAGCGCCAGGGCTTACTGCAGCATCACACAGGGTCCACGGACCCTCCCCTCACCTCACACCCCTCCTTTTCTCGCTGAAGGAGTTGCGAGGACTGAATAGAAACCAAATCAGATTAGTTGCCTGTTTGACCTTTCCTCAAAGCACAGGGCTGCGGAAGACACCTGGGCCAGGTCTCTTGCAGCACAGTGTTTTTGTGATAAGGGAGGCAGAACGGACACGAGCAACAAGGATCTTGTGAGTTACCGGGGTGGGGGAGGAGGAGGAGGAGGAGGGAGAGAAAGAGGAAGAGCGTACAGGTGGCCAGAAGCCACACAGCCTGCTGCCCTCCTGCGCCCGAGCCGCTTGGCACAGTCGAAAAGAGAAAGGGGCCAAACTGGAGGCCAGGAAGAGATGGGGGTCCCCCCTGGGGATACCGGAACACGGTCCCCAAGGCATCGCTGGGGACCCACCGCAACCCCCTGCAAGGCAAGGGAATAAGTTGCCCTGCAAGCACAACACTCTGCATGGTCTCTTTGAGACCAATTTCTTTTACAAGGCAGATTGAGGACCAAAAAAAATAATAATAAAAAAAAAAAGTTCTTGACATTTCTCCCCATCCCCCCAGAAAGAAAAAAAGAGAGATTTAAAGTTTTCTACATATTAAGATACCATCTCCTCTTCAGAGGCATAGCTGCTCACACTGCTTCAGAGCAAACATAATAGGCTATGTATTTTCAAAGGGGGCTGTGTTTCAGACCAGATGGTTTCTGTCTTCTCCTAGAGAAACAGAGACTACACAGTCGCAGCAGTGTTCGGCACCGAGGCAATGGCACCCACATTTTGGGGGCAGACAAAAGGACGATTCGTGAGAATCTTAGTATAACTTCAAAAAAAAAAAAGTTTCAATCCTTTAGTGTCACGGTTTTCTGTGAAACTGGGTATCGTGTATCATCACAAGTGATCACGCAAGCCTTATTCTGGCTTCACAAATACACCTATTAAAAGAACAGTGTGACAATATGCCCAGATTAGACAGATAACGGGCAGTGACACTCCCACAGCCTTGAATTTTCAGGAATTGCCCAGTATTTCAGAATTAAGCAGTACTTTTCAATCAAGTATTTCAACGAATATGAAATATTCTTTAAAAAAAAAAAAAAAACAACACATTGCTCCTTCTTATAGCCTGGGAAATACGTACGTGAAAGTTAAGGGCTAGTTTTTTTTTTACTGTACACATGCAACCCTAGATATTTGCAAACTAGTTTTCAAAAATGAAGTCCCCTCTGCCCTTGGCTTCTGCTGGAAACTCAACATGTACAGAATTGCAAAGTTTGAAGCTGTTGTGAATATACCTCCCTCAGGTGCTCAGAGCTGCAGACACCTTTGAAAACACCAATCGCTTCCCCAAAGATGACTTCCCTTGCCACACAAACATCTATGAAGGCTTTCCACCTTAAGCAGGAGCGTCCAACTACCATGGAAAACTAGGAGGTCTAAGTGGATGCGTGCGTTTAAAAGCAAGAAACAGTAACAACGAGGCAAAAGTCTCAGTTACGGCATGCATGAAAAGTCAATGTTTTCGCGCTGACCTTTCACTTCCAAAGGTGAGACTGGAATGGATTTCTGCAACCCTACAGGGAGTTTCACCGCTTTCAAACCTTACAGGTATTTGGGAGGTTATTAAAGAAAACACCCACACCCCAAGATGAGAAACTTCATGGAAAACTCGGGATAATTAAAATGCCTAGCAAATTTTGTCCTCTGCCTTTCTGCTTTCTAGCAAAGTCCTTTTAATGAAGGGAGGACTATTTCACTAATAAAATATGCCATATGAAGTTATTCTACATATTTACACAGAGCTCAAAACATTTCAATAGTTCAACTTTTTCATTACAAGTCAGAAACATTCCCTTCCTTGATGTCCTCATGTAGTAAAAATCACAGGTTAAGCAATGTTTTCTAATTTAATTTAGTGTACGGATGTATTCTTTGCACAACAGGTCAATTATCCACTCCTTCCAAAACTCTCTAACATCATGAAAGCATCACAGAGTATCTTATAATAAATACGTAAGCAAATGCAAAGGAAAATAGGATTCAGAAATGTGCTTAACTGGTCTGAAATAACCTGATTAGCTGGAGATCCGGCGCTCACTGGCCACAAACATTGCCAACATTCATTTTTATTACTATCTTCCAGAATAAATTGGCATCATAGAGTTACCCATCCTGACACAGATATAAAGTATAAGGAGACACCTTGATTAAAATATTGCACATCAAGTTGTAACAAAACAAAAGCAGATCACCACTCTCCCCTCATGCCCTGTGGATAAATGAAGCACGTTGAAATAATACAGAAATAACCCCTTCACCAGCTTGCATTTTGGCAACAAGACAAGTTTGGGAACGTGGGTCACAAGGACATGACCAGTGATGAGACCAACTTTATAAGGAGTTTCTCCTTGCAATTTGTTAGCACAACCACACGCCACTTTAATCAGACCAAGTTTCAGATGATGTGCAAAAATCCATGCACGCGTGACCAAATTTTCACAAATATTCCATAGATTTTTCTATTAGCCCAGTAAATCCTTCCTTTTCAGCTGTTCTTGATCCATAATGCTGGAGTATAATTAATGCCACATATGAACTTGATATACTCCATTGTTATGAATACCAGAGATTTACCAAAGAAATCAGAATATTAGCAGCATTGTTTTTTTTACTGGCTTTACAAAGAGTCATGCTATGTTGTTTTGGATTGGTATTAAAACAAAAGGATCAGGTTAGCCTCTAATTGCACTGAAGTTATAGATCTAAAATTCATGCAGGGAAAAAAGCTCTCCGATGAATAGGTTGAACCCATTTCAAACATTTATTGCATTCAGAGTGAACTGGGTTATTTCCTTAAAGTAAGCAAGCTGAATAATGCCTAAGTACCTAACCAAGCCAATAACTTCCCATTTCTCTCTCCCGAACTCGATACTTTCGAAATAGATTGAATAGTAACTATACACAGTACACAATTCTTAAATCTTAACTGTAAGCAAAATATGAAGTATAAGAAAAAAAAAAGATAAATAGCTTCACAGAAGTTATCCAGTATGGAGAGCCTTCAAACACATTCCTATTTCTAAAGAGCATCTGATTGCATTGAGGAAAAAAAAATATTTTTAATCATGTTAAGGATTTGGCAACAAAACAGCCAGATGGGAAGTAGGTCTCCAGTTTCCTTGTGCTACTGAATAAATATAGCCGAGTTTTACACAGTCCATGCACAACAGACAACATCCCGCTCTGTTTGAGTCACCTGTGAAAGCAGGTAGGCAGTGTCTGAAGATCAGATTCTGCTCTGAGTTTCCACAGGACTACAAGGATGAAATTCTGGCCTCAGCAGTTTGCATCATTATGAGAGGATGTCACATCTTGGAATTTTATTTTTTTTTTTTTTTTTTTTTAGTCTTCTGCTTAATTTAAACTTTTTTGTTGCATAG
>VYZM01003660.1:2113479-2154676 GCA_013398915.1 Dromas ardeola
TCGGCTTAAATTACAATTTTTTGGAGCCATAGCTACATTACAAAATCATCATGATGTTCGTTAACAAGCGGGTGTTTTATTTAAGAGGCCCAGCTAACTGTTTTTTAGGATAGCCCACATCTCACGCTGTGGGAACGCGCCAGCCCGCCAGCAACAAGCCAAGTCTTAGTCATAAAAGAAAAACTTGGTCCTCAATAATAAATCATCAAGAACGTGTTTTTCATATAATGTGTATTTTGCCAGCCAATAGCCTGCTAGTCACTTTGATGCCAACCAAATGAAATACAGATTAAACAAACTAAATTTCCTATGCCATTGAAAGCAAACAATTAGAATGAATCCGAATCACTGCGCTATGTATGCTGAACGGCGTCATGGGGAGGAAAGCAGGACGTAGGCACACAGGGTAAAAATATAGACCCGTTGAAGGATGTTCTACTTCAACTTCTGCATGTTTCTTCTCTGGTCCACCTGGTACCAAGGCCCTGTAGAACCACCCTAGGAAGAGATCTGCGAGCAGCATGAAACACATTGCCTTCAGCCTTGTCTGGAAAGGGAATATTCCCAAGAACTACAAACTTGAGTGTAGGAAGTTCCATCTCAACATGAGGAGGAACTTCTTTACTTTGAGGGTGGCAGAGCACTGGAACAGGCTGCCCAGAGAGGTGGTGGAGTCTCCATCTCTGGAGACATTCCAAACCCGCCTGGACGCGTTCCTGTGCAACCTGCTCTAGGGTGACCCTGCTCTGGCAGGGGGATTGGACTAGATGATCTCCAGAGGTCCCTTCCAACCCTATGATTCTATGAACTACAGGACACATTATCCGCTTCCCTGTAAAGACTGAATCACTCACGATTGTGCATTAGGACAGCAAAAATGGTACCAGAAGTTGCTGCCACCTGACAAACTTCATCACTTCTGCAAAACCAAGATTGTGTTCTTCTTTGGCTTTAGCTAGTAGTTTCACTGTAAGTTCAGTAGAAAACTCATGGACCAAGTATTTCCCAATCTTTAGACTTCTGCACGCTGCCCGGATGCCTTCATTGACCTGACTGGGTTTTGAACTGCTGACCTGAAGCCAGAGGTCCACAGGCCATTATCAGTCGAGTCTTCTGAATCAATAAGATGGCTGTACAACATCAGAAACCACATTACTAGCGGCTACAACCCTGAAACCATTAGCTCTTTTCAGTCCTTAACCACCTCTGCTCACTAAAGCCTGAATGTTACGCCTTTAAGTGCTGTAATACTATTTAATTTTTCTTGACAACGAAGCTTTCAGAAACAGGCCAAATTCATCCCTGCACTATTAGTGCAAGTGCAATTACAGCACGAAAGACCTCTGTTCTCCTTCATCTTAATCAGATTAGCACAACTATAGAGGTTCTCAAGACCCACTTTGTAACCATCTAATTTTCCACAACTTTTCTTAGTCAGATGCTGGAAGTTTGCAAACAACGGGTAGGAACTCCAGAAAACACATCTCCAAGCTTTCTGAAAACCATATTTTTCTCTCAGATTATATACAAACTAATATAACTGCATCCTGAATCTTAACTGCCCAAAGTGACTAGTTATCAAATCAATAGGAAGCAATCTTTCACAATTCAACTTGCAACTCGCATGTCACCGTGCATAAATTCCTGACTTTCGACTTCTTCACCAGGCTTTTCCTTCATTTATTATTTAATAAACTGTGTAGAGGAGCCCTGATTGTAAACGTTTGTTAAAGATCTCAAACCTAGAAATGTGCTAGAATGTTTCCCACCTAAAGTTTTAATGAGTTTATAATACCTCCGGCCCATATGCTTCAAAAACGTTATCCTCAATTATGTAACAGGGGGTATGCTGCTGATATCTGTTAACAGCTAGAACAGCTGTGGTTTTCTGCTTTTTTGCACTGCTCAGGAGAAGCAGTGAGTTCAGCTTCCCTTTTTCTTTTTTTTTAATTTGGTTGCAAAACCTCTGAGCCGAACAGGTGTGTGCAATCACGAACCACAGCGATGAGCCCAAACTGCTGCTTTTCTAAAAATTCCACCAGTCAGTGACACACGCTGGTCAAGGTTGCACAACCTTGTTTTCCACAGGCTGTTTCTGATGATTCATTGCCCTCACGGAGGTGAATTTCAATTATCGTTAATACGCGCTTTTTTTTTCTGGTACTGTACTAAGAACTTCCTCATTTTCATTTCTTCTCCTCCTCCCCCCCAGCTCTCCTAAATTAAGTGAGTTTCCTTGCTAATCGAGAAACTACTGTGAACATTAAACAGAAGAATCTCCCCTATTTATCCCCAGAGCAAACTATCACAGCAGAAAGATCCCTATGTAACTTTATCCTCATTGGTCTCTGTCAAAGTGCTTCGCCATTCCTTCACCTCCCACTAATAACGGGCACAGTGATGTTGTGGGATTACTTTTGCAAGAGGCTCTAGTCCAGACCTCCCAAAGTAGTTTCACATGTAGGTGAGCTTATACTTCTGCTGGAATCAAAATGAACTTGCCTGCCCCACAGTTCCTGCAACGCAGCCGTTTGAATAAGAAAAAAAATTAAAAAAAAAAATTAAAAATTCCCCATTCCCTAATTTTCATGTCACTTGAGGTCTTCTCACTTCATCTTAACAAAGGAAGAATTGTGAAAAAGCACCAAATAAAGTTTTAAGTTAAAGACTAAGTTTTTTACTGTTTTTTTTTTTTTAATCAATATAACCTCTATTTCCTTCCCCTAGGTCTCCATCTCCACCTAAGCATCAGCATATTACTGGAAATAAGAGGGGGGAAAAAAGCAGCGTCTTCAGGAGGTCAGAAGACACCAAAAACAGCAATCGTAAAAACTGACATCAGACAGATCTCACTTTCACGTCTTCACAGATTCTGTCTTCAAATACTTCAGACACTTCATATTGTAAAAGGTAATCACAGCTGCTGCTGGGTGACCATGTGGAAAGACAGGAGTTGGTGCCTCAAGTGAAGTTGTCTCTGCTCAGTGCACAGAGAACCTGTGTCGGTTCCTACAAATATTTAAATAAAGTACCACTTGGAGCAGAAACTAGGTTTTTCTTCTTCTTGACAGAAGCTGTGCTTTCATAAGCTTTTCCACACGTACATGTTTACGGGCACATCCTTCCCCAAGGAGTACCCAGCCAGACGGAAAGGCTTCAGAAGGAAGGGCTTGAACCACCTCTCCCCCATCTGCTTCCCTTCACCCCACTCATGGTTTCCGAGAAGTCCTGCCCGGCTGACACGGCGGGTAGAAAATGCAGGAGGCAGGCAGGGGAAGCCCTACTCTGTGTTGCCTGTTGGGCTTGAGCAATTTTGGAGTTCTCGGAAGCACAGTTTACAGTTTATCAACATACACTTCGTCTCTAAGGAATTTAGGTCTATTCAAAGGTTAGGTGGCAGCAGGATGCAGAACCTAGGGGTCCGAGTTTTGGATTTCTAGGGCTGAAGTTCAGATGGACATTAAGTTCAAGTCCTTTTCTAAACCCAAGACCTATGAAATCTCAAAAAATCCCACCTGGCATGTACCCTTATTTTTAGACACCTAATTATCTTCAAAGACCTAAGCTTGTTCCTTGCTGAAAGTCCTCAGAAAGCTGATGCTGAAGGGATCTGAACGCCCTGTCCCCAGGTCAGACACCTTAGTAGTGAACGTGTTTCCTACAGCTCTCCCAACACAATGCAGAGAGCTCTGCATACCTTCTCTTACAAACCCCAATGGATATTTTGCAAGTCACTTGGGCTGTCCCTTTGCAAAAACAAAGTCATTACAAAGAAGTCACACCAAAATACAAGACCATGAGTTTTATTTCAAGGGAAGTTGGATGGCACAGTTCAGGACATTTAGAAAGAAGGAACAGAAACTTTTTTTTCTGAACTTTTCATTTGGAGCCTCATGACTTCAGATTTTGCAAGTGCTTCAGGAAAGATACGTGCACGCTGTGCGAGCACAAGCAGAGAACCTGTGATTCACTGCCCTGTGGTCTGTTTAACTCCTGAATCACAGGATCTATAACTGTGGAGTCATCCTTCTACCAACTTGAAGTCAAACGGCCAAGGAGAACATCCATACAGAAAACGACCAGAGGAACAATGACCAAGGTGTGTCAGCCTCGTCTGTTCTACAAGGAGGGACATAAATCTCCTGATTCATCATGTAAATTCTGAAATTCAATCAACACTGACCAATACAGTTTGTTACTTAACAACAGAGGCAAAAGTAAGTCTCCTTGTTAAAATAATGGTCAAAGCATTGCTCATATTTGGAAGACACTGCAGCCAGACACCTGTCCTACACTTAGTAGCTTTCATGCATAATAGTCAATGAATGTTTTAATAAATTATAGCCTATGTCCTTGCAGAGGCCAGCATTTACAGCCAAGCACAAAATAATAAATAATAATCTTACTTAACTTCAAAAGTTATTATAAGATCCCCTACTTAGATGCATCTTATACACATAGATTGTCATTGATGTCAATCAGCAAAATTTATAATATGAGACCTTAAAAGTATGTATCAGTCAGCACCTGTGTTACTTGTATCATCCACGACCAGTTTTTCCTCATTCAATAGCTGTACATTTTAAATAGGTGTATTAGACAAAGCATAATTCCCAGCACTTTACTGACCCAGGAACATGAGCTTCCAGTCTAGGAAGGAGACAAAGCCTTCCTAGGCAGTAAAATATATTTTGGAGAAAGATGACATGCATGAGGTAGACAGATTATCTTAAATATCAGGTGTAAAATTACATCTTACTCTGTGCTCCAGCAGTCAGAGAATGACTTAAAGTCTGGTCACCTTATTTAAGTATCCTAAATCCCACTATACAGTTACCAAAGCAGCTGGCTTTATATGCCATTTGCTCAGGAATTTAAACAAAAAAATTGCCTAGAGGGGCGTTAGTAACTGTTTTCTTATTCACATACACCATCAAAGAAAAAAATAAGACAGAGATTGCCTACTACAGGCACAAAAATAAAACAGAGAAAGAAAAAAAAAAAATCTATCTTCTCCATAGGGCCAGAAGGCAAGGGCTTCAATTCATTAGAGAAGACAGCTTCCTTCGCTTTACATCACCTTAAAGCTACTATTCAGGACATACCTTTTCACATTCCCACCAGGGCAAGTTTTATTGCTGCTTCTCCGCAGAAGGATACAAACACTATTGATTTTTAGTTATCTTTTCTAGTCTGTGACAGCACCATCACATGCATTACTATATAATATCATAATTGTCCCAATGTGTTGAAAATTTGAACTGCTGCGGAAAATTTAAGGAGACAACAAGGAAGTTGGGCAGTCAAATAAATCACAATCATTTGGGGTAGTGAGTTGCCAAGTCAGCTTTTTGGCAACGGACAGGAGAAAGGAGCTTTGACCAATGTATGGGTGTCTGGAACATGGCAGACGTACCGGGTCAGTCACCGTCCAAGTTACATCCAGGCAGGTTGGGTAATTTATTTATTGCTTTTTTATGTCTAAGTGGCACAGTGTATAACATAGTAGTGAAAAACAGATTTCTAGAAGGGAAGGGGAAAAAGTTATAAGGCTTCCTTTTTTGAGAATTAAACCAGAAGATTTTTTTCCTTCCTCTTTAGTGATTCTACTGGAATAGCCAGTGTCAGTAAGGTATATTTGCACACAATTTTTTCATAGAGAAAAAGAGTACTTTGAGTCAATTTGGCTACATCTGTAGTGATGTGTAAGTGTTTGTACTGCTGGTTAAATTCTTTGATTACTTCTCATTAGGGATCAGGGAGTAGTGATTTGGTATTTCAAACACTTCAAGTTCAGGCCAAAATCAGATTTATGTCAGTTCAATGTAGGATTTGTAATTTAATTTAAGGCCACGGCTACAACTCACAAAAGTGGAGGTGTGATCAGATTGCATATTGGACACTGAATTGTGGAAATGAAGCTCACAGTTTAAATTCAGCTCAGCTCAAGGAAAGAGAGGAGGCTACTGTATTTACCGACTTCATCTTCTGGTGGAGAAATAGAAGCTATATGCATTTAGGACTTCAGATTCTGGTAGCTACATATGTTTCTTAAATGCTTTTAAATACATTTTACTATCTTCCATCTGGTTCTAAACTGGATGTGTCATAATAGAGGTCATCAGCTTCTGCCTGAACCCTGCTGCATCATTCAATTGCAGTTACAGTACCAAGTATTAGCTCAAAAATAAACCCTTCTTTCTGTTATAAATGCAGGTTCCGGCAAGATCCTCATTTGACCTTTATGTTTTCACCGAGACATTAGAACTCCGCCCTGTCAGAGGAATATCTGGATTTTCTGCCAAAACACCACTCTCAGCAAATAGCACATTTCTAGTCAAAGGGGGGGAAAAAATGTTATCAAAGAGCAGAGTTTTAATTTTTAGCTTATGAACTGTAAGGGCAATGGGACAGCCTAAGTTCTAGTGCCACAGACACTCTTTTCTACTTGCTTAGCAGTAATTGGCAATAACATACACAGCTAAGAACTGTTTTGGACCACAGCTCCTCCTCCCATGGAAAAAGCAATTCTTCTCTAAACGATACTGAAAATGTCCTATTTTATGGTGCGTGTGTGTGTATATATATATATATGTGTGTGTATATATACTTAAAATAAGTTATCAATTTTAATTTAGTAATGTGTCAGAAGTGTTAACAAATTCTGCTAAAGATTTAAGTGTTAGGAAAAAAAAAAAGAGTACCAGAAATATCACGAAGTATATAAAATGAAAAAAAATTTTAAAAGTGAAAACAAATCTCAGCATTTCCACAAAAGCTGAAGTCCTCCCTAGCAAGATGGTTATGCAGGCACTAAACGCCAGGTGAGCAGAGCATCCTGAAGCCAGAGCCAGATGCTGGACATTCAACAGCTCCTGGGAAGCCCCCGTGGGGTGCAAGGTGACAGCACTTCTTTCCCCAAGTCATTCTGGACTTGGTTGTTAAACCTTATATGGAGGGCTCAATTCAAAGTGCATCTTAATGAATCTCAAACCCCAGCTCTGGCAAGACCACAGGTGTTGTTTAGACTTTAGTGTCCCCCAAAATCAAGGGAGCAAACTCCTAGAGTTCATAGTTTCATGGAGGTAACCTCTATGGTGGGTCTTCTACAGCCTCCACCAGCTCTTGCTGGACATCTCTGTCCATCTCCATCAGTAGCTGGAGCACCTCTTGCTCTTGTTTTGCTCACCTGCTACAACATCTACTGTCCCCCTGCTTGCAGCAAAATCAAGTAAATCCATCAGCATTATGAAGCTCGCACGCTGCTACGCTCAGTTAACAAGTTATATTTAGCTCAGGCTCAACACTCCTGTTTTTGATATAGTCTCTTTACTCCAGATTCAAAGGTAATGGGTTCTTCTATTAAAATTTTATCAGACATCTATAAATGTAGCAGTTGCTTTAGACTGCATCGCACAAAGCAAAAAAGAGAGAGAGACTGATAAATCTTAGAGTTTATTATTAATACAGGGAGAATTTCCTTTGTTTGTTGTGACGTGTTTTATTGGTGTACTCACCGTGGTTCAATTTAGATTAAGAAGTAGGAAGATTATTGTTTCCCAAATGACAAGTATCATAAATAAACACAAGCAGAGAAATTCTTGTATTTATATCCCAGAGAGATATGCCAAACTATCTACAAATGGCCAGGCTAACGGGAAAATTAGAGTACCTGCGGGTTCACGGGTAGCTTGCCTGTATTTTACTGCCCTTGACAATCACAACTGCTAGGTTTTTCCTCGAGTTTTGATCCACTGCAGTGCTGGCACTGCACAGTGTCAGGTTACGCTGGGTCACATCTCATCTGTGATGTGACATAACGTGACATAACTCAATGTGATGCGATGCACAGAATAGGCAGGTGCCCACAGGAAGCATATACTCCGTGACTACGAGCAAGTTGTTCGGCACAGCAGGTACAGCGCTCCGAGCCGCTCTGCACATCCATTGATGTAGATAATTAGTATACAAAGCAACGCTCTGCAATATGCTCATTCCAACTCAGTTGTTTCCTATAAACCATACCCCTAAAAAAAAATATTTTACGGGGACTGTTGGCTGAGTTTTTTCCCTGTTTGGGTGTTACAGTATGATAAAGAGGAGTGAAATCACCTACCCCAATAAACCATGTTACGTCTTAATTTGGGATTAATATTCAAACGTTGGTATACAAAGGGGTGGAATGGACATAAGCTAAGTAGATTTTTGCATTTTATTTTGATGAATGAACCTTTCTACAATGTTTTCACCGGCTGAACATGACATTTATAGCCAAAATAATCTTCCCTCAACCCCGAGAAGGTCACCCAGCCCTTGTGATGATGGTTACCTCTTTATGGTAAATGGGAACCAGCCACACTACAATTCATTATGAAGTAGCAAAAGAAAACTAAAAAACCTACCGTGAAACAGAAAACTTACTTTCCATGCTTATGCAAACCGACATATTGTGATTTATCATAACAACTTCAATATTACTGTTTCTGGTTTTTAATTGGCAAAAACTTCTACAGCACCCTTCACAATTAAGTTGCATCATTTTCTTTAGTTTTTAATTACCATAAAAAGAGCCTCATGGATTAATTTGTCTCATGTCCCCTCAGTCAAGGTCTGCTAATCTCCTCGTCTTTCTTAATCTATGCATTGAACAGCATCCCGTATTTCCAGCCAGGGCAATCTCCAGTCAAAAAACACCAGAAAATCCTGCCCCTTTCTCAGTTTAGAGGCAGTTACTATCAGGTTTATTTTTAGTCAATTATTTTTATTTTATTGAAAGTGCCAACAAAAAGAATGGCGCAGAACACTGGTCCACATTTTATATTTTTAGGATCCGTATGAATAGCAATTTTAAAGACATACAAACCTTCCTCCTGGCCACATTACCACAGGACACCACAAGGCTATTTGGCTTATGTAGTTCTCCAAGTAAAAATACACAAAAGATATCGAGAGTGCTCACTGAGCCCCAAAACTCGTATCCCCTCCCACGAACAAAGGACTAAGGCTAATGCACTGGTCTGTAAAGACACCAGAAGGTCCCTCTCGCCTCCACCCGGTGCTACGCAGATTCCTGCTGCCTTTGTAGATAGGTTGGTTTGGGGCATTTAATCGGAGGAAAGTGTTCCTGAGCACGGGAGCAAGCGAGGTTGAAGAGCGTTATGAATCTGAGCAGCTCACACATCCTATCGAGCCCATTGTCAGCAAGCCACAGGTGTGCATAAGAAAAGGCACAAGAAGCACATGCGTGACTGCAAGGGGAAAGGGCGATAACCACCCGAGCCAGGAAGCGTTCAGTCCAAGGTGCCCTTGTTTTATATTTAGGTATTCCTTGCCTATAGTTTCAAGAGCATGTGTGCAAAATGAGCAGCTCTATTTTGCCCTTACAGGAGAGATGTTCCCAGCCAACCGAAGGGGGATGATGTACTGTAGACTGACAAGGGCTGCTAGGCTCGAGCACTGCAAGTGTTTCAAACTGTGGGAGAGCTAAACACAGAGTGAGAACATTTTATTTTTAAAAAGCCTGGCAAGCCACGCTCCCCATATAGCTCACTTCCTCCCAGAAACTTTCCCTAAAATATTTTTGTTTGATATTTTGATCCAAGTCCTTATCGGATCCAAAGTCGAGGCTCCTGACATCTGCTCCCATGTCTTTCTGAAGGAGAAGTCAGAGCCTTCAAAACAGGTAACTGCTGCCTCTGCAGCCTGACTGCAAACACGCCTGGGGTGGTGACTGGGGTCTGCTCTCAACCATCAGCATTTACCAGCTACTACCCACTTCTCCGAGATCCAGCCCTGCCATATGCTCAGAAAGGAGTAGCCCTTGACGGTGTGTTGTAACAAGGATGATCCCGTTTAAAGGCAGCTCCTTATACGTATTACTTGTGCAGCAGAAGAACACAAAATAAATATCGGCGTTATTGCCACTGGCAGCAACGCATATAATCCTTTGCCCAAAACCTCCTCTTATTAATAGACACTGATTTCAGTCAGTTTTTGTCTAGCCAATTTTAACTGTTTGAGCTGGCATTTCTATGCCAGGTATCTGTTTTAGAGACAGATGCTTTGGAGACACTTTAGCTCAAAAAAGTTGAGGCATTTCTTTGATGAGGGCTGGGCTGGGGAGAGGAAATGCATTGCCTTGCCCAGAATAACAGCAAGATTTATTCTTGTCAAAGATTCTACCACCATTCAGAGTAGGAACTTGGGATTCAGAAGCAGGGGTAGCTCTTGTCTGGTATCACCCATTTGACTTTGGCCAGGTTCTTCTTATGGACATCCCAGCTTTGAGATATTTTTTTAACTTATTCTTTTTTTTTTCAAATCTTCTAAAAGTTAGAACGTTTTTTCTCACAGACCAAGCTTATTCTTCCTCAGGGCATTCAAAAGCCATCTACACAGCATGGGAGTGTTTTGCGCTGAGCGTAGGGCTACAGGAGTAAAAGAAGTTATCCCCTGCAGATGCTGCTCCTGGCTCCAAGGGAGGGCTGGGCACCCAGAGCAAACCCAAATTCAAACTTTCAATGGTCCTCTGCCAGAAATTAAACAAAAGAGAGGTTGGGCAGAAATCTGGGTAGAGGGAAACTAAGAACCTACTAAAACAGGATAGAGAGGTGAGAAGAAAGCCTGATCAAGATCAGTTGAAAAGCCAGGTACCAGAAAGGATGGAGAAGCCTCTGGGTAGAGGTGCCCCAGCCCTCAGAGCCACAGACCTCCCCAGCACGTACCCAACAGCAACCAGGCTACAGGTAAAAATTATCCCACAGGGGAAGCTTGATGTGCTTTGGTTTTGGTTTTAAATTCACAAAGAAAACAGCTTGTCCACAGAAGAGCCCACATGAAAAAAGTTTGTAGCATTGATATTTGGCTTCTCAAACCACAGGCTTTTTTGAATCTCCCTCCTCTTTGGAGAAACATCTGTCTTGCTGTAACCCCTGCCTCCCTCACATCACACTTCAAAACATTTACCCCCATCTAGTATGGCAAAGTACATGATCAAACCATATCATACCGTATACACATGAGAAGGCCACCACATATGTATACAATTAGGGTCAAATAGGCATTTTCTGACTTTTGAATCCCGGGCACTGCAAGCATTTGTATGCTCAAAGCAATGTACAAACATACGATATACACACACAAGCCTCCCCCCGGGATGGGGTGCGTTTGGGAGCAGCATCCTACACCGAGGCAAAGTCTCAATGGAGCCTGTGGGAGCTGTAGGGTGCTCAGCACTTTTCAAAAGCAGAACACTTATATTTAGACTCCTAAATGAACTTCGCAGCCTAAATTTAGGCTCCTATTTCTGACACCAAATAAGAAAAAAAAAAGAAAAAAGAAAAAATCCATATGAGCCTCCAAATTTAGAGCTGGGTACCTCAACATAGTCATGTTGGAGTGAAATGTAAACCTTGCACTTCGGCCCACATTCCTATCAAGTTGATTTCCAAAAGGGGAACTGATCAAGCACGCAAGATTTCAAAAGGAAAATAATAATCCAGACTTGCTCGTGTGAATTCCTTGCATCCTGCTTTATTGCTAGCTGCCAGTCAGTTGATTTGGATCTCACTTGCATCCTCTTCCATCGCTGCAACTCCAGCAGCTCAGAGCTGGCTATAAGGAAAGCGAGATTTTTGCAGAAATTTCGAGCTCAACATCAGATGCTAAATCATATTTCTAAAGGGAACCGTGGCATTTAAATTTTTAGTCCCAGCAAAGTCAATGGGGCTAAGGCTCCTAAATCCATGCTAAAGTTTTATGCACCTTTCAATTTTGACTCGTATAAAATATCACTGTGCAAATATTTTCCATTAGCAGAAATCACCTGCTCCTGACAGCTTCTCAGGGAATTTTTTTTTTTCCACATGTAATACAATCTAAACATGTGTGTTGCATTAAGTTGGGTTATATCAGGTCGTGCCACCTGACACAGTATATCCCACCATAATCTAATGTGATGTAAATCACTCATTACAACAAACCTAAGGGAAAAAAAAAAAAAAAGGAAGAAAAAAACCCCTGCTTTACTCCCACCTCACAGACAGCTGCAGTAGATAAAGTGTCTATATTGTCATAAGCGGCCAGGTGAGCATCTGTGTCTTGATGTTATTTCAAGGCATTTCAGTACACCTCTATATGCACGGTGGCCACAGCCACAGTCCTAGCTTGATCATGGAAGAAGGAAGGAAAGCTTTATGACTTAGTTTTAGAGAATATTTCCCATTTTTTTTAGCTAATATATGCTACAGCAAAAGGAAAAATGTCAGAAATATTATAGCACAGGCATAAAATTCAACACAGGTCCAAAGCTCAGTGCAAACCAGCTTGGTGAGGCAGAGGAACAGGTGGGAGAGCAGGCGAAGGGGATCAGCTGTCCCAGGAGGTGAGCACAAGCCATGGTGCAAATCCATTCCCATAGAGGCCAGGTTTCAGGTTCTCTCACCTCAGCTTAAGCAACAGAAATGACAAAGTTCTGATAAAGGTGGAGAGGGACACTCTATCAGGGAATGTAGTGATATGACAAAGGGTAATGGTTTTAAACTGAAAGAGGGGAGATTTAGATGTGATATTAGGAAGAAATTCTTTTCTCTGATGGTGGTGAGACCCTGGCCCAGGTTGCCCAGAGAAGCTGTGGCTGCCCCATCCCTGGAGGGGTTCAAGGCCAGGTTGGATGGGGCTTGGTGCAACCTGGGCTGGTGGGAGGTGTCCCGGCCCATGACAGGGGTGTTGGAACTAGGTGATCTTTAAGGTCCCTCCAACTCTGACCATTCTATGATTTGTGATAATTAGCAGTTCTGCATCACTTCTTCAACTCTACCTAACTGAGGATGATCAGCTTCTTTTACCAGCCCTCTCCTGCTGCTCCCTATATAAAATAGGGCAGGCAGGAGGAGAGAGACCCATAGTGCAGGTTCTCCTGCAGTAGACCCACTCCCACCTCTTGGAAGTGGCATAGAAATGTCTGTATACCCCATTCGCTCTGCACAGCATTTCATCTACTTGTAGTCCTTAGAGCTGGCAACGTTATTCTTGGGGTTTTAAAGCAGGCATTGAAAATCAGCAGTTCTTCCATAAATATTAAACTATCACACTCATTATGACAAAGGCATCTGCTGAAGGCGATTATTTGTCTGAACATCCCACACAGCGTAGGTAGAACATGGGTTATGTTAAGAGCCTGTTGTAGGATGCAGTCTTGTATCATTTTATAAAGTACGAATTTCACATCCAAGGGGTAAGCTTAATATCATGAATTATAACCGTAGTAAATTATTACTGATTTTTTTTTTTCAATTCTGTTATTTTAAAGTTGTCTACCTATCTACTAGAACTGCACCGAGCTGATTTTAATCACCAACAAATTTGTGGTTATAGAAATAGGAGCGTCTTGTGAAGTAACTACAAAAGGACGCTTACAGGACCAGGAAAATAACATCCCTTTACACTGAAACAAACAATTACTGGTGATGTAAAAATATGGAGTCCCACAGGCAAGCATGAACCCTGCTTACAATTTAGATTATTTCAGCTGAACTGGCTTTAAACTCAAATTCATGCTAACGTAGGTACTGTAAATACAGCCTGAACCTTAATTCAATAATGAGATCAACAATTACACTTAAAGATTACTTAGCACTTCAGCATTGTGAGCAAAATCCTTTTGATCACCTATATTGTGCTATTCATTATTTTCTTTGATGGTTAATAACGCTGAAATGCGCTTGTTAAAAAGAATAAAATGAAGTACAATATTTATACCTTATTACAAAGTGCATTAGCAAATCAGAGAGCTCGGAGCACCTACATTAAAAAGAAAACATCATCAATATTTGATGTTCGTCTTCTTTAACATCTAGTTGCATTTTTAACACCAATAAAGCTTTCAACCCTGAATCCATCGCAGTATCCAGAAATGCAATCTTTTGCCCACCGGACCCACATGCTGGCCAGTTTGTTACACATCTTTGTTTCCTTCTTTGTGTGGCCTATAGAAAACAGAAATCAGCATTTGCCAACCACGGTGTAATTTCAAGAGGTGAGTGCTGGGAGACATTTTAGTAAGCAAGAAGAAAGCAATTATTTGACTTGGAGATTTCAACACCATTCTAAGTTGGGGGGAAAAAATGGCACGAAGACATTGTGCTAGGCAACAGATCATGTAAACATTTCCTATGACAGTCTTTCATCATATATAGGAACATTTACACTGCCAGATCTTGTCTTCTTTAAAAATGTCAGCTCGGTAAGTTTGATGCACATGTGCTCCTTCTGTAAGTGTCTGCTCAGGCAGACAGTTTACTAATTTGTGGCTCAGTAAACCTTTCACTGCACCGAGCACCTTGAGGTTAGCACATCTCTAATCATTATTTGATAACAGAAATCTGTAAGCATCACATCCCTGGTAACAAGAACATTGTATCTTAGCAACCAGCCTTGATATTCAAACAATTTCATTAAAGCGTAGCACCTCTTAGCAGGTGGGTGAGTGCGGGTGTTGATAAACATTTATAACATGATCAACCATTGTGTTTGCCAACACTATAATCAGCATGACAAATTTATGAATTTGTTTACAAGCTCTTAGGTACCAACCTAAGTAGGTAAACTACCTTCTAGCATGCTTCTATATCTATAGATAGAGGCACATTCAAAGATTTGATGCTTCTTTAAATTGAACATATTGGATAAAAGGTTAGCAGATGAACATCACATGTCACCGTAAAAATCACCATTTAAATTAAACCACAAAGGATGTGTTAGAGCGAGGGCAAGGATTATATTTCACCCCCAAGAGAGCAAGAAAATTTAAAGTTGAAGCTGTCTGTAATTTACCCTCAGGTCCCCAGCAGGGCATGTGGGTGGACACGGCGCCCCAGCCCCACATGTGGGAACCAGGGGGTCACCGCCACTGCAGGACAGGGCGAGGTGGCTTCCGGCCCTCACCCAGGATTTGGCAACCCTGCTCTCCCTGCCAAAGGGAGATAGCCAGGATAACCCATCTGCCTCCCACGGGAAACGAGCAGGGCTCAAATTATTTCAGTTCACCAAATACCCCTACAGCGTACCTATACTAAAGGAGGTTGGCAGACTTTGAAGAAAGCAAATCCATCATCCTATTTTGGAAATTCAGCTTGGACATCCTCGGTCATACTCAGCAAAAAGGGTTCATACAAATATATCTTCTTAAGTGGAAGTGCTACAGACCGGATAGGCCAAATTTTGCTTATAGAAACACAGGAAATCTTTTTCAGTTTTGGGTTACAGAGCCCTGTCCCTTGCTATCCCAAGAAAGCAGATCATATAATGCTCTTCATAAACTATTTAGCTTCATCTTAAAACCAGTTAAGTTTGTTAACCCCATAATTTCCATTGGAAGCTTTTTCCAGAACCTCACTCCTCTGATAATTCAAGGTCTCCTAATCTAGGGTCTGATTTTATTAATGGCTCTTGAATATTCGTTTGTTCTCATGCCAATACTGTCATTTAACTGAGACCACTCAGCCCTTCTTGGTGTTTACATCCCTATTTTTTACACAGAGCAATCGTGACCCCTCTTAGTGTTCATTGTTGCTAGGCTAAACAAATTGTGCTCTTTTATGGCTGTATTACATCAACACAACCCCGCGGAGGGCAATAGGTTTACCCTTTTGTAATCAAAACCAGCATTTGATCTCGTGAACTTAAATGGAAATATCCGTCTATGAGCGTTACTTTCTAAAACAATTTCCAGTGTTGCGTTGCTGCTCAAAGGAGCAAGAGGGAGAGAAAGGGGACAGCCGGAGAAAGTTAGCTGGCCAGCCCAGGGTCAGAAAATTCGACTGTGCTGTTTATAATTCGATGTGCCAACAAGAGTCCCTCAAATCCTTTTGAGGGCCAGATTTTACGCAAGTGTTTAGGTTACAAAACTAAATTATGAAACCATTTATCTATCCAAATCCATCTAGAAATGTAACAGTCTCTCCACCCCTTATTTTCCCTGTAAGGAGAAGTCACTCTTACCATCTCACAGGCTGCTCTAAGACCAAGACCCCCAGGCACCACATGATACCTGCTCAGTAGATGTTAGACTCGGGTTCAAACACACTCCCATATTCAAAATTCACATCGGTTTACGAGAATATTGTGGAGACCAAGCCAATCTGTGGTTGGGAGGCCATATCTAGAAACTTCTAGACATTTATTTTCTGAGAGCATAATGCCCTTTTTATATTATCAGACACAGATACCTTTCTGCATTGCCATTTGTGGGGGAGCACAGGCCAAGAAGCAAACAAAGGCAACAGGAGTGGCAAAAGTGTCTACGGCCAATGGGTAGATAAACACAAAACACATCATATTCCACCTTTGTATCTGATTAATGGATGTTTTACTACAACAAATCACAAGCAAAATGCTTGGAACAGTCAAGAACTCCTAGTCTCCGAAATAACGATCTGTTCCCCTTTTCAGTAACTTGCTTGCAATAATTTTTTTCAAGCAAACCCAATAACAGTTTTGCTAGAGTTGCAAAGCGTGTTTAAAATTTACCAAAAGGTGGAAGGCAGAATGCAAGTAAGAGAAAAACAAGAATATGAAGTTTGTACCTTGTACCTATTGCATCTAAGGTAACACTACCGCATCACTGATTTCACACCGAGCATGCTACATCAGGCTATTAATCTACCTGAAATACCTGGGACCAAGCGAAGCATTATGAAATAGGTAACTGAAACTCCCTTTTTGAAATTAGTCATCCACTGCAAAAAAAAAAAAAAAGAACACCACATTCTATCACTTTAGCTTGTTGTCTTTGTGGTTAGCCTTCTTCCCATTGCTAAGATCTGATGATAAACCTATATTCTACAGCTGGGAAAGAAAACCCACCTGACACATTAGAGTAATGGAGGGTTTTTTTTCCTCTTTTCCTTTAAACTGGCTATCCAGGTTTTGTAAAGCTAGATAAGTTTTAATTAATGTCTCAAGACATTTGAAAAACAAACAAAATCAGAAACAAGAACTGAGGACTACAGTGAACAATGGCAACTACTATATAAATATACACACACTCTTACTAAACAAACAAATGCCATGTAGACACACACATAAATCATATATATATAAATATACCTTTAGCAACAAATTTGGATTAGTTGCACACAAAGAAGGGGAAAACCTATTTAAAACAGGAGACGAGGGCAATCCATATTCTCTGCTGTACAAACAGGAGGCAAATTTAATTTCCAGAAAGAGACATCTTTTTTGTTATCAGACAAAATAAAAAAAGAATTTTGGCAAGCTGTGGTTCTTGATGCCTCAGTTTCATCTTCTGTAAAATGGGAGACCTCCTGAAATCCCATGTCCTCTCCTGCAAGCTAACATTTACAAAGCACTCCAAACCTGAAAGTATTTTTGGAATAGTATCTTCTGAAAAGGCTGAAGAGACACCATAAAGAACAACATAACTGGCACACAGAAGTCAAATTCACACTCGCTAGCAGGCATCTTTTTACTCTGTGTTTGTATAGTGCAACGGAGTCTGATCCGCGAAGCGATGATAGCAGTAATCTAGAAAGACATTTTCTCCATCCCTTTCAGCTCATTTCTTTTACGCCATATGTGTTTAGTAATCAAAGAAGAGAAATGAATGAGTATTTGTAATGCTATGAACAAATCCTAAGTGTGGGTTAGAATTTCCAAACGTAGTTTGAAACGGGACAGCTTTTGAAGAGACAAAGAAGAGTTTAAGGTGGTCTTCAAGCAGTGTTGCCCTGCTCTTAGTCCACTCATGGAAAAGCCAACGTTTTGGATTCTCACTTTTCCAGCAGCCTCAGATTACAACTATTCCCCAGGAAAGCTTAGTAAAGGTGCACGTGCAGTCAAAAGCCAGTGAAAAAATCTCTCTTTCTCCATATCTCATTTCCTAATAAGGGACTATCCCAACTTCCCAGTCTGGTTTGTCACATCTCTGCCACACAGAGGAAGCCACTTGACAACACTTAGCTATACAATACAGCAGGCAAGTACACATTGCCCAAGTCAGCAAGGAACAGACGTGGGATCGATAATAAAACATGCTACTATAGAAGCGATAATTACTTAACACCACCACGGGCTAGTTAAATATTATCCCTGTTACACAGTTAGGGAAAACAGACGGAGATTGTGTCGAGACTACATGGAGTCACTTGTCAGAAGTGGAGTTTGATCTCATTGGCTTCAGGTCCCCGTTTTTATATTCAATGCCAAAAAGGGAAATGCTGGATGTTTTGAAATACAGACATTTTTTCTGGAAGAGGGAGGGACAGTTTCTAATGCTTTTACAGCCTTCCCTACACCAGCTATAGGACCGCTCAACAGTTTTGACTCACAAAAGAAGGAGAAGCATGCTGGGGCCACCTGTGGCTCCACATTCCCCTCTTTCATTCTTCACCCTTCTCCTCCCCAGCCAGCTTTACCCCTCCTGGGAGGAGCCACTCGTTGGCCACCTACAAAGAGGCACGCACTGGGGATCTGGGAAGTCCCATAAATTTGAAATATCTCTGCGATTCAAACTCCAGCAAGCTGTTTCCTCCCATACTGGGCCAGAATGGCCCATACTCAGCAGAATGCAATGAGCATGCTGAGAAAGAGGTCCTACTGCACGGACTGGGGGTAATGTATACACGCAACCAGTATAGGATGCCGCAGATGACGTCTGGAGATAAATATACATCCTTTCATATTTAAACAACATGTTTTGCCTTTTTAGTACAATACTAAAATCTGTTTAGTTTTCACACTGCCAGTTCAGCTCTTCCTGACATTTTCAGTGGAGAAGAGCAAGAAGACCAAGGCTGAGGCCATCCACACAGAGCACTGCAGGTGACCTCAGCTGGGGCCTTTGACAAGAATGCCACCACAAAGGATGGTAGAAAAGCTGGCTCCGACACAACTCTGCTACACAGCAACTTGCGAGACTCCAAAATTGTCCTTGAAAAGTTTTTGCTTTTCAATGGTAGGCTGTTGAAATGCCCATTCCAGTCCCAAACGCACCGGCTTAAGAAACACAAGTCTTTGTGTTGATATACACTGGCCTGTTACGTCCTAAAGTATGTCTTTTTGCTTAATTCCCAGCAGAGCATTTTATTCAAATCACACAGACAAAAAAAACCTGAAAATAAAAACCACCACCATAAATCAGGTAAATCCGAGTTTCATACTGGTCTGAAACAACTTATGGGCCACTTACTTAGTACTATCAAACTAATTAAAAGCGTTCTACTAACGGGAGGGGAAGGTGAAAAGCATTTTGGATGTTCTGCTGGATCTCCTGGAGCTGTATGGATTTCCAGGCTTTAGTTCCTCAGAAGCCCATCCAGTAGATTAAGATCCTGCAGCGGTCAGTTGAATTATATATGGTTTTCATTAGAAGCCTAATGATAAATATGAATTCATAAGTGTGTGTGTGTGTATATACACATATCTATAGAATTTAATCATTCAGATCACAGTGGAAAGTAGTTTTAACACAGCAGTGAATTTTGCCTTTCCAGTGTGTTAGAGGAAAAAAAAAAAGTCGAGCTGTGTATGAACATAAATTAGAGTGACCTTTAACCACTTCTTTAACTCACAAGGAAAAGCTATTGCATTTTAGGGAAAGAATAGTCTCCATTAAAGGAAGAGACAATCAGCCCATTAGGTCAATTTTAATTTTGAGACCAGAATATTAAATACTCCCTTTGATTATGAATTGTATTAAAGTGATTAAAATCTTCTAATAAAAAAAATCCTAATCCCAGACCTGCTGTCATATAAATCTATATGGCTCACAATGTCTCAATGCAACTTCACATTTGTGAAAAAGGACATCATTTATTAAAAATATAACCTAACCACATTTAAATTGATTTGGAAACTCAGAAAGACACACTTTTACCACCCTGCTCTCTGATATAAAAGACTTTCTGTGAAACCACTGATTGCTTCGAGCTTTTTACATTTTTCCTGATAATGTGACCACCTCTACAACATTAAAAACCTCTTGAAGAACTCAAGAGAACTTCATCAGATACTGAGAGATGAGTGACAAAAGCTACAGAAATCCTAACATTTTCCTGAAGTGTCTTTGTTATTATTTATAAACACTTTTTCCTGTTGCTGTAACACAACGAGGAGACATATGCAGACAGATAAAACACCAAATGTTTATTTTTTTTTTAATGTTTTAAAGTGATCTTTGCATTATGCAGGATTTTTCCTTCGGATCACTATAATAGTCTTCTGAGAGGCAAGCTGCAATCCCCGTTTGACTCATCACATTATGTGCTGGTATTAAGTTTTGCATTAAATCCCAGTGCCATCTATAACTTACTACTAATATCTTTACACCACTGAGGCTTTGATATTTGATGGAAAGCCCCTGAAACCTCACCAAGGGTCTCATCAAATCAGGCAAGCCTCACTTTCCTATGTATTTACCAACTGAAGCATATATTCAAGTGAACCTAGTTTGAGGAGCCCATGCTTGATTAATCAGCTATGCAGAGTTTTCTCAACCTATTGTTTCTATCAACACAGCCAAAATTCTACAAAATGGCATCCCTTAACGCTATACTTGAATATCAAAGCTCTACCTGAATAGAATCAAAATGGTATCTCTCGGTCACATTAATTCCTTACTTCTTGCTTAGTGCAATGCATCTAAAGAAATGAAACTTATTGAATCAAGTTTAATGACATAATAAATTCTTCCCTTCAGACAATGTTGAGGCTTAATTCACTAGTGCACTTTAAGCCTTTGCCTTTAGCATCTGATGGGTCATTAGTCTGTAATCCAGCAGCTAGTCTGTTTAGAATCTAAACTAAATCAGCAAGTACCATATCAGTAGTTTCTGAAATATGACTGGCAGGTCAAGTGGCCTCAAAAAGACTGCCTGGGGCAGTTAAGACTAGGAGAGGGCATGACTAGAACAGAACCAGTGATGAATCTGGAAGCACATACTCAATAAAGACTTCATTCATTCTAACTCACTAAACAGCAGTTCTTCAAATGACTTGACTTATATTTTTGATGTTTTTAACTAGTAGGTCATGCAATAAAATTGCCCTGTATGTGCCAATAGGCTTAACACACAGATCATTGACTTGCGTGCTTGGGCATATTTTATTTATATTTTTCCCTCCAGTTTTTCCATAGCAGCCTGAAATAGGCAATAGAATCACCACCGTATGGGAAAACATGTAATCTAGTGGACTTAGATCACAGAATTTTCATAAGTAGAAAGTTTGATGAAACACCCTTTTGTCCAAAAAAACTCTGAAATGCCAGTTCCTACACCTGAAAAGTCACATTCTTGAGATGCTACTAATAATCTGTGCTCCCAGATGAATATTTCTCACATTACACATTAAAAATAGCCCTTATGCAATCATTTTAGGGTTTTTCAATGCAAGCCAGAAAAACCAACTCTGCTTCAGAATTTCAGTCGGAGTATTCCAGGCGTCTTGGAGAGGAAAGCGTGCTGCGCTCATCTCCATCACCCTCCACTACAGCATACGCTGAACGCTCATAAGACTCGATTCAAAGTCCACTTCAGTCAATTGACCCCAGTGGTCTTTAGATCAGGCCCTTAATCTGTACATTGCACTAAGATAATCAGTAACAGCTTAGTTAGAGAGGACACACTTTTTTAATTTTTTTTTTTTGCCCATTTGTCATTCCCTAGCTTCAACGAAACATTTCCAAACCCCTCAAAATAAAGACTGGCACTTTCAGTGAATGCAGCCCATCATACACTGTAGTCATAATTTAAGTGATATTTGCTGTTAAAAAAAAAAGAGACACACGGTAGCAAAATTAAATAAATACAATAAAAACACAAGCTTGATGCTTTGACTCCTAGAGGATATGTTTTCTTTGCTGCTCCCCGGAACCACATTTCAAATCTTGTGTCATAGCAGTTTCTCAGTGGACACAGAGGACATTTGGCACCAAGCACAGGGTGGAAAGGAAGATTAACCCTTGCATCAAGATCCATTTTACTTCTCAACTACGTTTCTTTATTCACAATAATGCCTATAATATAATGGTACTTAGAAATAGTTAACAGAGTAGGACAAATCCACTCCAGCTGAGTTACCGAGAATATCACAACCCTACCAAGGGGTCCTACTGCTTCCACATGACATAGGTATCAACAGGCAGATGCTCCAGAGAGCAGCAATAGCAGAAAACAGTTGTAAAGCAATTCTAAATACCACAGTATTTGGGGAAATTGTAGGTGCTTGGCTAGTTCCTTGAATCTATGCCTTCCACTGCAGGTCTGTGGTGAGAAGACAGTTCCCAGCAAGCCAAGTTGTAAATTATCATAAAGAAACCGGCCTCTCCCCTCATTACATAGCACCAAGAGAAAACAAGGTTTGGAAAGAGAGCATAAGGTTGGGTTATAAACTGCAGACACCACAGACTTACCCCACTGCCTTTACAATACCAAAATACCAGGCTTCAAAAGGTGGACAGGATCATCTCCACATTCCTACTCCCACAGCAGAGCATGTGTGGGACAGGAGGCCACAGTCAGCCCATTTGACAGTCACCTTTCATGGAGCAGTTGCGCGAAACCCAGCAGGGCAAAGCCCAAAATATCCCCAATTAGAAAGATAACTCATTTCCAGATCCAGCTTGCTTAAAGTTGTCTACAGATTAATTTAAATATGCATTAAACACACTGTGTAACAGAGGCAAAATTACTTATTGCTTTAAGCATGCCCATGCTATTTTAAAATAGGCTGGCCGTCATGAGCATTTCTCCTATTATCTTTGGTGACATTTAATCAGTGCTTAAATGTTGGGAACACAAGGGAAAGAAATCAGGTTATATGTTTGGGAAGGCAACTCTTAGAAATTAGGCGGCTTTCCAAAAGAATACTTAACCGGTTGCTCACTGACTACGCAAACGTGGTTAGCACATCGGCTTTCTCCCTAGTAGGAGGAAAGTCACAGGATACCCCAGCCAGGGTCAAATCCTTTCTGGGGACACACTGGCAAAGCTGAATTCAAATTCCCAGAAGATTCAGACCAATAACTTCAGCCTCTGTACAGTAGTATTCCCTTTTTCCCTGTCTCTCACACGCTGCAGAGGTGGAGGGTATTTACAGAAATGAGAAAATGTAATAATTTTTTTTATTTATTTATTATTGAACTATCAAAGGCGCTCTGTCATTTGGGATCTCCCTCCATCCCCAGCCTTTGTATTCCAAGGTACTTCAGTAACAGCAGCAAGTGAGCCTAAAATGCCAACTTGAGATTTGCATTATAAATGGCATATACAAAGAGAGATTTTTTAAACTTTGGTTGATCTAGCATATCAAAGATCTTTTTCTCTCTTTTTCTAAGCTACTTCAGTGACTGTATTGAAGTGAACTGAAAGGATTAGCTTGAAAGTGGCAAGAAATCTGGCATGCAAAGAAAAAAATTCCCCCCCCCCCTTATTTCAGTTGAACTCTTCATTATATGGGGGCCCCTTTCCTCTTCTGAAACGCGTTTTTCTCTGTCTCTCTCATGCTATCCCGTGCTGTGTCAATACCAAACAAGGTGAAAATATAAAGCAGGCAAGAACGGCTCCTGACACGGGCTCGTTCAGCCCCTGTTCAACCTTCTGCGTTGCTAAACTGAGCACCGGGGTGAACATTACACCACATTTGTTCGTTATTTCCTCTTTAGCCAGAGCTAGCGGTAAATCCAGTGATGCTAATGGCCTCTGCCTCTCCCACACCTTATCCTGAGCCGCTTCCTTAAAGCGCAGACCACTTGTACGATCACAGAAATGCACAGGGAACATGTTCTCCTCTTCCCAAGGAAATCACACACTGTTTTCACTGCTTGCAGTGCGGTTTGCATAGTCTTGCTCCAGTAACGTCTATCTGGGAAAAATGAAACAGCATGGAAAAGTCACCGGGGGAAGAAGAGCAGAAGGAATGACTCAGCTCTGAACCTGAATTCAGACGAAAATGAGTAAGAGCTCCCAAAATCAAAAAAAAGATTCACGACCGCTGATACCAATTCTCCATTCAGACGTGTTTCTGTTTAGAAAGTTTACAACAAGTCAGAATATTCTTTAGAAATATTGCTCTCTCTGCAGCTCCCTACCTAGCCTGATGTCCCTTTTCTTTTCTTTCTTTTGAATAATTAAGCAAACCAGCTGCATTTACTTTTTGAAACAAAAGCCCTTTATGTTTACTGACAGGTTCAGCCACAGTCCTACCCAAACAACCCGCATCTCCTAGATAACAGTCTCAGAAACGAGCTGCCAGCCTGCGTTTGGTAAAAGGCTGGAGGTCCAAGGGGAAAGAAGGGGCCAGCGGGCACAGGCGAGGGGAAGGGTTTGGGTTTCCCATGCCGGGGCTGAAAATGAGAGGATGGCTGAGTCAGAGCCTCAGGGCTCTGTTACCGTTGCGTATTTCCAGACTAAATAGTTATTCCCATGGCAGGAGTTTTGCGTTGGCCACTCTACTCCAAGATCACTCCTCTTACATCAGTGACTTCAGAGCAAGATTAGACAGACACGCAGCAGGGGAAAAGCCAGTGCAGGACAGTGTAATCGCAGCTTTCTTGACTCACTTGCTCATGCCGGGACAGCCCAGGGGTTTGCAGCGGGAGCGATGTGTGCTCGGGCTCAGCCATGCGTGCAAGGACAGACCATGGGACAGTCAGGGTATCCAAAACATGGGGAACATTATTCCAAACATAACCAAATACAACTTGCAAGGACATGCCGCTGGGATAGGCCTTAAAGTGGAGTTTCTAAAAGTCAACTTACCAGTAAGTAACTGCAGAAAATGCTAGGGGGCTTTCTTCACATCACATAAGCTACAATAGATGCTCCATCCCTCAGCGCCAATGACACACGCACCCTGTCAAAGCCGAGTAGCTGCCAACTGACCCCTCCTCTTCATCAAGGGGGACTTGCTAATGATGTCCTGAGCTAAAACTGCACTGGCACCAGCTGGCCGGCACGCTCGTGAACCAACAAAACCCACCCTGAAGACAACCAGGACCTCTGAAACCTGCAGAAGCAAAACCAGAATTTTTCCTTCATCCCAAGATTAACTGCAGAAGAGGGCTGCAACAGCCATTCATCAACACCACCACCTAAAGCCTTCCTTACTGCATATATCAACATGTCTAGGGCTGTGACTAATGTAAAAGGCACCACCCTAAAAAAGGAATAAAAATGAAGAAACCATCAGTAACACGCATCAAGTCAGCTGTATCAAGCTAATTTTTTTTAATGTAAAGATTTGGAGTACATACAGAATCAAAAAAAAAAAAAAGAGGGCCTTCTTTTTAATCTTCTCCTGATAAAGAAATGCAAAATATTAAATCAGTTTAGGTTTATTTCAAGTAGTCTTTAAAGAGATAAATAAAAATAAGATTCCAAAACACCCAGGAAAGCAACACGAGCCTGTGATCCCACAGAGGCTCTACGGATGCTGAGCCACACGCAAGATACTGTTTGCATAGTGAAGTTCAGCATACAACAGACTTCTGAAAACCAAGTAATGTCAAATAAAAGACTAGCTGTGTTAATAGCTATATTTACTTTTGCTGTAGCTATATTCAACTTTCCTACAAGACAACATAGGTAGAGGAATTCATTTTCTGGGTGCTCGCAGAGGAGAGCTCACCTTCTCTAACGACCCATCCAACTGGGTCAGCCCGAGCCCGATGGCAGAAATGAGCAATAAAAAGTTTAACACTGTCTGAAATAATCCCGGATTTCATTTAATCTCCCTCCTCCTACTAAAAATAACAGAGAGCAATAAAATCTCAGATGGTGCATATTGCAAGAGCTGCCATTTAATCTTGCTGATGAGAAAAAAAGAAAAAGCGACAGACCCCTTTCTCAGCTTCCCAGCGCTCAGAATTTTGTATTTTTCCTGCACTGTTGGAATATGCACCTACTTCCTTGAATTAACAGATCTCCAAATAACACACATAGGGGCTATTTTCCTCCACATAAACATGCCTTCTCCGGTCACAAGAGTATAACTGGCTTTGGGAAGAAATATAAAAGAGTTGCTAAAGCCAATAAATAATTTCCTCAGCCACACATATGGCTTCTAAGTTTAATAGCAATTATGTCATTTTTTTATATATGATTCACTTGATGTTGTTTTTATATGAATCATTTGACATATATAACTCCGGCAGATTTCTTAAATAAGCATATCACCAGAGACTAAATTACTAATCAATTAACCAATTTCTCCCCCCCCTTTCCCCAACTTGGCATGCAATTAAGAGAGAAGACTAAACTTAGAAAGGCAGTTGAGAAAATGAGTTTGATAAACCATGGATTTTCATTTTGGAGGGGACGGGGAATGTAGAGCAATAAACTGGGGGTTCCAGCAACCAAACAGATAAGATGACTTTGCGTTCAGCTGTCTCCCTGGTGTGACCTGAAGAGCATCCCTGCAGCACCCCAGGTTCCTCCAGCACCCCCAAACATGGTGCAGCCACCCCCCACACAGCTCGTGGGGCTGCAGCCCTTCGTCCTTCCCTCACAGCAGCACAAGTGTGGCCACAAACACCTGCAGCTCAGTGCTTGAGCAAGGACACCGACACCCCCAAAGACACGATGTCTTAATTCTCACTTCTCTTCTTGCTGGGGATAACAGGGGAGGCCAGCGCCGCAGGGGGAACAGGGAAGGAAACAGCCCGCTCAGAGAGGTGTTTATGGTTTTCTTGCCTGACCTCCTTGTGCTCTCACCACAGCGCACACCCTTCTTTCCAGCAGAAATTTTTTACACCCTGCAACACCCCTTCCTCATTTTGAAACCGTTGACCGCCCTGGTGCTCGGTAACCTGCGCCTTGGCCACAGGCAGCAAACCAGCTCTTCCTCCCCTTTCCCGGAGGCACGCAGCTGGGCATCCCCTTCCAGCCTCGTGTCAGAGCAGCTCCCCATGCTTTCAGGATCAATGATCAGAGAGGGTTTTATTTTTCCAGCTTAACTGTTTTTAGCATAGTTCCATTAGCTCGCAGCTCAGCGTATAAAGGCAAAATACCTGACTCATTGCATTTATGGGGCTTGAGTGAACGAGACACAGGCATTTTCCACACACGTCTTGTTACTCTGCTTGGGGAAACAGGCATCTTTCAGAAGGAAAGGCACTTCTCTTGCTAGAGAGTAACATTGAAAACCAGTTGTAATGCTGACAATTTTAATCACATGCAAAGTCTCTACACCTACAGCAATTTTGCATCAATTATTTCTTTCCATCTTATAAGACCCACTAGCTAACACGCAAAGAGAGGAGTCCTCACTCGCAAATGTACAGAAAGAGGAGATATCAGCTCACAGAAACTGCTCAGAGTGGCTATCTCTGTACCTTGGCTAGTACCGAAAGAACAATTAAGCTCACACTTAATATAATCACACTAACTCCTTTAAGACAGCCTTATTTGCTTGTTTTATCTAAGAACATATTCAGGAGATTTGTTTGAAGAATCCAAAGCAAACAGCAAGACCAGGGCTCAAACGCTAAACATCCACAAAACCAACCACTCCAAGCCTTTTCCATCACATAAAGGAAATTCAGGTTTCACTGTTTATTTTTTAAACACAGAGATCACAAGCTATCACAGTACATTGTCATAACTTTGTTTTCCCACCTCCAATAGCTGTTCTTACCTTAAAATGAGTACAGTCTTCCTTCTTTCCTGCCCTCCTTCCTTCCTTGACCCAAGAAACAGGGGAGACTGGCTCTCCTGCTTATCACCTCCCTGCAGTCAGGCCCAAGTGGAGGCACCTGAGCATCTGCAGGGTGCAGTGGTGGGGCAGGAGCAGCCCCACCTGTGCCAGCAGCACACCTTGGCCAAGAAGCCTTGGCAATGCTGAGCGTCAAGGCTTTTCTCTACCACGTACACCTGGGTACACATGAAGGAAGTTCATGAAAGTCCATAAGCCAAGCCATCTAAATTAGCAAGTGAGACATGTGAGGCTTACATGTGTACATTTACTGAGACCAGTAATAATCGTCCTCCTAGGGTGAGCTGGCATTCTAATCACCTATATCTGTTATTCATGGTAGTCACCTATAGCATTGCCTGCAGGTAAAAATACTTAGGTGAGGGAGAGCTGTCTTCTAGTCCTTTACATAACTCACAGTAGAAACTGGTTATTTCCTGTCCAGAGTGTGCAGTCAGTTTTGGGTCTTTCAGTACAAGAAAGCCATTGAGGTGCTGGAATGAGTCCAGAGAAGGGCAACGAAGCTGGTGAGGGGTTTGGAGCACAAGTCTTCTGAGGGGCGGCTGAGGGAGCTGGGGTTGTTCAGCCTGGAGAAAAGGAGGCTGAGGGGAGACCTTATTGCTCTCTACAACTACTTGAAAGGTCTCTTCTGCCAAGTAACAGACGTTAGGACAAGAGGAAATGCCCCCAAGTTACAGCAGGGGAGGTTTAGATTGGATATTAGGAAACATTTCTTCACCAAAAGGGTTGTCAAGCATTGGAACAGGCAGCCCAGGGAAGTGGTAGAGTCACCATCCCTAGAGGCATATAAAAGACGTGTGGATGTGGTGCTGAGGGACATGGTTTAGTGGTGGACTTGGCAGTGTTAGGTTAACGGCTGGACTTGATGGTCTTAAAGGTCTTTTCCAACCTAAACAATTCTATGATTCTATGATCCCAAATCGGTGTGATGAGAGGTTCCCTCAGTTTCCACGGTGGAGGATGCTCCTCTGGGTCTCAACCACTTTATAGCAGTGGATTTAAGAAGAGAATAAGAACAGCTGTTGGGTGAAGCACCTCCTGAGCAGCCCTAGGATCTCAAACGTGCTGCTGCACTTACACACATGTGCATATTAAAATGCAATATTCAATAGGATTGGAAAAATATTTTGTACATTCAGGGGCAATGTCATTTTTCTGGATGTCGGGTATTTGGATCCAAATCATAACCACAAGTCAGGAGAAGGCAATATTCGATGCTGACCTTTTCCTGTGGCAAACCCTCTGCCCATGGTGCCTCCTCGCCCCTGCGCGCAACCCAGTACGCTCAAAGTGACCTCCACAGACCTGAGCTCCTCGGGCAGGATAGGTGTGAAGCAGAATCACAACAGCTTTGGGCACAAAAGAGGTACTAAATCATGTGCTGGCACCAGGCTTTAGCACATCCGTGTGGGACAGGACCATCAGTGTCAGGAACTGAAACCCAGGCGAAGAGAGGAGCAGGGAGGGCTTGTGGCACCTAAAGGGTGAGATGAATTTCCCTGGTGAAAACACCTCAGAGACACCAGGATACTTGTCATCCCTTGAAAAGTTAGCTTGGAGGTGAGCTGTGTTCACACCAAGGTGGGCAAGTCCATGAAGGTTTTTTCTTACAGCAGTGGTCCTCTCTCCTGCCTCTCACTCATTATTTCAGTTGCCTATCCCGGCTGCTCATGCTCAGACGTTGCAGTTTATCACTGATAGGAGCCCTCCGCTCCTAGAAATTTTGTTCATTTTCATTCAAAACCTGTTTTTTTCTCCCTTTTCCTTCTGCTATAGAGATCTGGCAATCTGGTTTTATGAAACAAATGATTCCCCAAAGACAAGTGTGCTGACAGGAGTCAATACAGCTGGTTTGACTCCCTTGAGATATGGCTTGTTCAAGGTGAAAAACCTGCTGGGATTTCTTTACCTGGCTGGTTTATGACCAGTTATGAGCTAAGGGAGTTCTCCTCCTCCCTGCGCGTGTCTGGCAGGAGCATCTTCCCTGCACATGAGACAGGAAATTCAGCATCCGAGACGTGACTGCATCGTGGAGGACCAGCTTTGGAGCAGCTGTCCCAGCTCTCGGGCACAGCTCAACTCCCAGTTTACTGGGAAACATTTTCCAGCAAGGTGGTACCTAATGCTGCCATCTTTTCCCCACATCACATACGTTATCTCTGCTGGTGTGCGTGCAGCTGCCCTGGTGTCCATCCCAGGACCCTAACTTCGTTTTGTGAACACACAGTTCCCTTTGCAGAGGTGCCTACCAACCCCCGGCAATCAGCTGTGGCTTCCAAGGAACGATGAGTCCTTCCTCAAAGCTTCGGAAAACACTGAAGCTTGAACGCTTCTCAAAAGTGAATCCCCCTGCCTCCTTTTTGATCCTGTTTACTGCATACACTTGATTAATGCAACCACACTCTGAGACTATGCATTATCAACACCACATGCCCTGGTCTAACAGAAACCAGGGCAAAACATTAGTAATAAAGCCCCTGCTTTGCAGAAAATCTGCAAAACGCACCTATGCCTCATACCAAATGTCTTCTGTCACATCTCCACCCTCCTCTCTTCGCTTTTCCTGCGGCTGGTCCATCTGTCCTCACTTGGGAGCTTTGATTTCACACATCTTTACCCACTGCGTCTACCCTGCTCGCTGTGTAATCCTCAGGCGCTTTGTGATTTGTAAACCTGCGCAGCAGTTACGCTGTGCGGTTTCCCACCGCTCCCGGGCTGCCCCGACTTCTGTATTTGTTGCTGCCGACAAACCCACCTTCCATCCGTCGCTGGGCCCCAGGGAACACGCCTCCACCCACCCCCTGTTTCATGTGGTCTGCGCTCTGGATGTCAGCGGTGCAAGCTCCTGGCGCGCTCTGTCTGCCGGGTTCCAGTCATCAGCGCCCCGTGCCCTGCCATAAGCATATGAAATAATCCTGCTGGCAGGAGAATGGAGGTAATTTTGCAGAGCGGTCACATCCTTCCTTCGCTCACCTCCCCATGGCCCGCTCCTCCAAGCTTTGCCCCTCTAGACTCTCCGTGTGATCACACCAGGAGGGCTGATGATGTCCTGCTGGGCTCTATCACCAGGGTAACCCAGCTCAGGAGCTCCTGCTCTGCTTACCTCATTTAAGAAAGTTTCCCAAGTGCAGATGAGTCTTGAGAATTGTTCACACAACAAAGACTTCCCAGCTGCAGTATCATAGAATAGAATCATAGAATTGTTTGGGTTGGAAGAGGGACCTTCAAGATCATCTAGTTCCAACCCCCCTGCCCTGGGCAGGGACACCTCCCACCAGCCCAGGTTGCTCCAACCCCGTCCAACCTGGCCTTGAACCCCTCCAGGGGTGGGGCAGCCACAGCTTCTCTGGGCAACCTGGGCCATTGTCCCACCACCCTTACAGTAAAGAATTTCTTCCTAATATCTAATCTAAATCTCCCCTCTTTCAGTTTAAAACCGTTCCCAGTCGTCCCATGGCTCCCCTCCCTGATCCAGAGTCCCTCCCCAGCTTTCCTGGAGCCCCTTTAGGGACTGGAAGGGGCTCTAAGGTCTCCCCGGAGCCTTCTCTTCTCCAGGCTGAACCCCCCCAACTCTCTCAGCCTGTCCTCACAGCAGAGGGGCTCCAGCCCTCCCAGCATCTTCATGGCCTCCTCTGGACTCGCTCCAACAGGTCCATGTCCTCAGTTCAAACAATCTCTGCAGTCCCAAACCTGACACGGTCAAAGACTGGACCGGACCTGTCAGACATGCTCCGAAAAAAGTAAAAAACCCTAAAAACTAAACTAGAAAACAAGCAGAGTGGCTGTTTTACTATCAAAGAAAAGCAAAACAAAAAAGTTAAGGACCATGCTTGCTTTCCCATGGCATAGTTGGTCAATTAGGAAATAACTAACTTGGTTCAATTTAAGTGTTTTCATACACTACGTAACAAAGATATTAACATTTTCCAGGTTTTTCTCTACCCCAGATTGATTGGTGCTTCAGAAGGAAAGACAAAGCTTGGTCTAGATGAATTTTCAGGAGTCTTTCTAAAGTAAATTTCATATATTTAGTTAAATTGTGTGCTACTGATATATATTATTGGCCTATAGAATGAGACAAACACACCCACCCAAGGAAAAGGATTAACTGAAATAATGCCATTTCTAGGAATTAAAGTTATTGGAATTCAAGCTGAAAGCCATTTCCAATCCGCGATCTTAATGTGATCCTGAGGGAGCTCTGAAATTATCATCTCCAAGTAAGTGATCTTTTCATGCAATTTTATTCCAGCACTATATCTAGGTATCTTCTCCATAACTTCTATGTCCACAAGCTTATTTATCTCCTTGCTAAAGTTCAAAATCTAATTTCCAACACAGGTTACTTACTGTAATAAACTGTACAAGCTTTAAAGTGACAAGTTGAAAGATACAATTTTTTAGAGTTATGAATTAATAGCCATATATGTCAAAGAAAGTGCCAACTTTTTCATATTTATAGATATATTATTGAAATGATAAAAAATGAACTGAGGAAAGAGAAAAGAAGTGAGGAGAACTACATATAATGAATCAAACATACTTAACAAGACATGTACAGACACTTTAGTGTGCATCTCTTTTATTACATTACATTAATCAAATTCTGCTAAAGACATCCATCTAAGCGAAGTGTCACAGTGATATTCTATAAAAACATTCTTTTGAAAAAGAGTCTTCCCTGACAGCGGTATCAACTATACTGTCTTAAGTGATTGTCAGGACTGCATTACTCAGAAATTAAGAGAATTTATGTAAGTGCCTCGCGAGCTCCCCTGAAGAAAAAATAATTTAATTGGAGCAAGTGTACAAACTCAGATAAAGGCTGGTAAAACACGGGTAAGTGATTTAACTTAGAGAAGCATGAACGGGGGGCAGGGGCGGGGGGGTGTTCTGCTCCTTCCTTCTTTGGTTCACAGCACCAATAGACTTTCTTAGTCTGGAAAATCCTGGAAGAAAATCTTCCCCTCTGCTAAAATGGGTAGAATATGAGCATTTTTTTTCCTAAGTTATGCAGCAAGATCTGATCAGCTGGGATTTGAGATTTTTTTTTTTTCCCTATGTGTATTTATTTATTTATTCTAATGAGCTTACAAACAGCTCTCAGGAAGGCGATGGAGGTTTCTTTGCCGTGCAGATGTGAGGCCCAGCTGTGGCACTGACCTGGCATGGCCCGGCCCTTGGGGAGCAGAGATGGTTCTGGCAGGTTGGGCACCTGGGTCACGTCCGTGCGTAGGCTCATGTCGTACAGCAGACCTGGTATGATCTTCTGCCTTCCTACTAACAGGCAGACACTGCAAACCAATGGGCTTATCACAGGTAACCCGGTATTTTTACAACCTACTGCAGCAGCACGTTTCATAGTGGGATTTACAATGGTTTTCCATTTGTTCCTTAAAAAAAAAAAACATGTGGAATTAAAACTTTGCTTTAATTTTTGTGTTATTTCGTCTCTTTTTTAAAAATATTCTCACCCAGGATTTCTTGACTTTGACCATGCCTAGAAAAAATATGAATACCAAAATTCCCATCGAATAGAGAATTTGGATTACAAGAAGCTACTTTCAGACCCCAGCACAGGCGAGCCACAGAGAGCAAGGGGTGAAGGGCATTGCATCACTTCTCCTCCATTATTTAGATGCAATGGGATTCATAAATCCATGGAGGTGACATCCATTAGGTAGCATTAAGGTAGTACTGGTATTCCCATCAGCGCTGGGCTTCTCGCTGGGGGGTTGATTTTACTCCCCCGCAAATCAAGGGAAAGCTCCTTGGGGTAATCCCTTAACGATGTGGCATCAAGTGTCAAAACATAAGACAGGAAAACAATTCACAGGGAGCAGTTTTATCTAAACGATTCCCCGCCAGATCACAAAAGCAATGATTTGCTATTCTCAATTATTCACTAATTTCACCATCAAGCTATTAGCCTGGATGTTATTCAAAACTCAAAGTCAACACTACAAAAGCTGAACGTAGAATTCACCATTTGCATAAGTTATTAACTGAAATATGTAATTCATGTGACAGACAGAACATCAACTTCAAACTGTGTTTTCAGCCACAACGAGAGCTGTTTGATCTACACGGGTTAGTTCAGGCATCTATTCAGGAAAAAGGCGCGCACACACACACACACACAAACAATTTGTCAAACTAGTCGATGCAGCGCAATTTTGCAGTGAACTGTGTAAATACGGGAGAATTGTGAACACATCGAATCAAAATTCTGCCATGAATTCAAACTAATATTTACCGAACATGCAGTTCACTGTTCGCTCAGCTGCTCTTATCAATGTTATAATAAACTATAAATCCTAGCGAGCCCTGAGGCAACTTAACTGCTGTAGTGATGCTGGAGGGTGATTAGGAAAAAAACCTAAAGATAAGATCCATTGTTTTTTTCATGGTTGTGCACATCATTTTTCTATTTCTGATGCTTTATGTGTGATAATCTGAGCTTCCTCAGAGGTAAATTCTCATCTAATCATAAGTCCCCACACATCAACAGAACATATCCTATGTGGTCTAACAACAAAAAAAAACAGAGAGCAAGAAGTGCTTCATTAAGAACATGGATTTAACCTACTGTAAGCTCATTTTTAGGCTGCAAGAAAAGCCCCGGAAAAGGTGAAAATTAAAAGATGCCACCTAAAGAGCTCTCTAAAATTCTAGTCTGCCTGAAAAAAAAATCTGGATGGTGCTGAGAGCTATGAAGATGGGGGCTATTTTAAATATATATACGATATCAAACAAAAGGAAAAAACACCCCTATTAAAAAAACAGGGTGGGTATCGTATTCGGCCAGTCAACGTTATACCTCTATCAAATGAAAGTGTATTGACAGGGCCCATCCTGTGGCATGTTTGATGTACACAACCTACAGGGATGGGATCCAGGGAGCAGCGAGGTTGGGGTGAGAGGAGGAAGAGCATCACAGGCAGGGCTAGAGGAGGTGCAGAGGGGTCACCTATCACTTGGGTAGCCCCACAGTTGCCAGAGAAGGGTCTTGGGTTTCCAAGGGACGTTAAAAAGCCTTCTATTCTGGTCCGTAACCACTCACCGCAGCACTGGGAGGCAGGAGACATCTCCTGACGCTATTTTTGGGTTGGAGCATCCCTGCTCCACAAGGGTTGATCCACCCCAACCGGAGAAATAAACCAGAAGGATGAGGTGGCCTGATATCAGGTGGGCTATTAATAATTATTTCCCCCTTTTCTGGTGTTTCCACCTCCATCCCTGCCTGGGTTGGCATCCTGGGGAGCCCACCCCTGGCTCTCGCGGGCCAAGCTGACCTTTCTTCTGGCGGTCCTGGCCAGACGCGTGTCACTCACACGCAAGGCACTGCCAGGATCAGCCCCAGCAACTGGAATTTGTCTCCCTCTAAGTGACAGCTGCCATTTTAATGATCCAGCAGCGAAGGTGAATTTCAGTTCAGGAGGCAGAGAGGGAATACAAAAAAAAAAAAATATATATTTCTAAAAAATAAAAAGAAGGGGGGAAAAAGCGTTTCCACAAGAAGCTCCTGAAGATCAGATGGCTAGGAAGTGATTTGGGGGTAAATTCTATATTTAAAAAACATTTTTAGCCAATTTAACAGATAACCAGTTGCTACGTTGCACTGATGTATATTTATAACTCCATTTGAATAGATTTGTATTAAATTGTCTGATTTTCGGCGGTTCTTAACAGAACCCGACTCATCCCTGTCCTCGCCTGCCTGGCGAGATTGTCCAAAGACAGCCCCCTGCCAGACTATTACACTTTAAAAATCATTTCAGTGACTTTCCCCCTTGGTAATGAGATGGAGTGATTAGGAGAGCTTTCACAATTCCCCCCGCCGTTTTCCTTTAAGACACATATGAAAATTCCTTCCTTTTCTCAGCCCTTGGCACGTTCAGAGTTACTGTTCCCACTCACAGCTGTCACTACCATGCAAACTTAATAAATTCCATCTATGCATGACTTACTTAGCTAACCTCCATCCGCCAGAGATACACGCTCCTTACTCAGACAAGCAGGACAATAACATAGTAAAGCTTCAAAACAATAGCTCTCATGTTTCAAATATGTATAATATTGCAAGGGGCTTATCCCAGCCCGGGTGATCCTACCCGAGCAGAAAGGAGCTTTTCTGTCATACCGTTTAACTTTTGGAATTCCCTTTTTTTTGTGGGGGGTGGCGGGGTTGTGGTGTTTTCTTTTTTATGGTGGGTTTTGGGAGATTGGGTTTGGTTTCCTTTATTTTTTTTTTTTTTTTTAAATTCAAAAGTAGTTTGAAAATGCACAGCACAGCCAAATGGAAAAGAGAACTCCTCCAAAAAACATGAAGGTAATTAGAAAGGAAGAATTAAATAAAGGAAGAGATAAAAAGGACAGGGTTTCCCTCACTGAGCGGAATTCAGGCAGCCAGATTCTGACCTAACCCACCTTTGAAATTTCCAGTAGCAAATGAAGCCTCTGGAACTGTTACAGATTTAAATCCACATAACCTAGGGTAAAATCTGGCCCCCGAACAATTTTGTTAGCAGCAAATTTGTCATGCGCATTAAACCCTACCCAACAACTGCCTCAGGTCACGTCAGCTGGGACCCTGCACCGCGCTGGAGACCTTCCTCCCACGCCACCTTCTCCGTCAGTAGAGCAGTCGGCACTTTTTGGAAGAGCTCAGCATTTTTCAGAATTAACACCGTTAAGAGAAGTAATCATGCCCACGTTAAATAAATACTCCCAGATGCCAGGTAAAATGCACATCAGAGTGCGTCAGGCAGCCCCACAAGGTATCTGGAGGCAGTAGAACAAAGTACGCTTCACTTTGCATTACAGCGGGCGAGCGCTGAAGCTTACGAGCAACGGAAAAATGCAGGATGAGTAATTTTACTAGGTGCTTCCTCGCAAGATTTCCCGGGGCCAAGCATTGTCCTGGCTTCCAACTTATGTAATTTTGATTAAATCAACAGCTGTTTCGCAGTGTGCCGCAAAATGACAGGAGCCAGATGCAATGGGATTGAACCCTAACACAGGTGAGGCAGGAAGGGCGTCAGGGCTGCTGATGCTGGGAATTGCCAGGTTGATTAACTTGGGTTTGGGAATGGGTGTTGGAGAGGTTCATTCAAGTCTTTCATCGTTCAGTGTCTCCTATGGGATCTCCTCTAGATCATATTAAATGATGGATTTCCAGACAGATTTATCCTACTGTATATTGCCTAGGTGCTGTGATGCAGCAGATCCAGTGCAACTTTGAAAGCGTGAATCCAGAATAGGAGGATTTGAAACACGAGACAGACTATCAGAAAATAGCTTTTCTTTTTGGTTATTTTATATTTTAGAGCCTTTGGGCAAACTTGAAAAAAGGGGCCACAAGAAGCAACGTTTGCTTGGAACATCTCTTCCTCCGCTCGCCCTGAGCTGTTGATGGCAGTCTTGACCTGACTCTGCAGACCATGGTCCTTGGACACCAACCCCTTGCTGGTACCAGACCTGATCCTACCCGGGTGTCCCTGCTCAAGGTGGATCAGAGGAAGCTTGAAGGCATTTGATGACCTTGCAAGAAACTAGAAGTGTTCAAGGCCAGGCTGGACGGGGCTTTAGTGGGAGCTGTCCCCGCCCAAGGCAGTGGGTTTGGAACAAGATGATCTTTAAGGTCCCTTCCAACCCAGACCATTCTATGACTCTATGATTCTATGATCTCGACTTCTTCCTAGACCAAAGCTTGCTTACGGTACCTGCCCTAATCTTTCAAAGAAAAAGATCGCGCAACAAATGGGACGCACAAACATATCAGAAAGGTGTAACGTGTAACAAATACAGTTTAAAGATGCCGTTTCTTATAGCATATTCATACAATTAAATTCTATTATAGTCTCAATTTCCACTCGGAAAACGGATGTCATAAGAGCATGTATAAATTATTCACATCTTTACTAAATGAAAGGCTATCAAAAAATTGTCACAGGCTATCCATACGCAGTATGACTTGAGACACAATTGACAACGTAACTAATATTTTTAATATCCCAGTAATTTCGTAATTAGAAGAACGCTGATATTTTACAGTACTAGTTCAAAGTGTGAAACTAGGAAGACTAGTAAACTTGGCCAAACCTACGAGCTTGACCCTGCATCCTTTCAAAAGCCCACGCTAGAAGCGCGCGGTCGTTTTATGGACCGGTGGGTACTTTTGGGTATGCACAGAATGAAGAAATAGAGCCCCATAGTGGTTAATCCCCAAAGCTAAAAATAAAAACAAAACAAAACCCTACTGAAAGCAAAGACTTTTAAGCCGCTATCTCATATTTTAAGCGATTTATTAAAATGTTAATTATGTGAATAACATTATGCTTGAATACAAGGGGAAAAGGCATTTTGAAAATTGTGCGCTTTTTTAACTGGGAGGGTAATTCACAGATTTCTTCCAAAATGACAATTTCTTTTTTATTCAGCAGCTTGAACACTAAGTCAGAGCACTCTTCAGACTGCAAATATAGCAATTATCCCAAGTAATGCTTTGACACTGTTACCACAGGCAAGTGGCCAAAGTGCATCAGCAGTCAAAATATCTAAGCAAGTTAACAAGCTCCTTTTACTCTCAGCAGAGCAGGAGAAGAAAGGGAATCCAACCCCTGAGAAATGTTAAAATAAAAGAGAAAGAAAAGCTGCTGGTGTTTGTTAAAGAAAATGGTGTCACTGTCTCGGCCTGATCAAGGTGTAATATCTGAGCCCCTGACAGATGTCCCTGGCTGTGTGGGATGGGGAGGGCTCTCCCGGAGCATCTCTGCCGTGTGTCCCCGGCTAATGACTGGCCGCAGCCCACCAGGACCCGCCGTCAGCCCACACCTTGCTCCTTGCTTTGGTCCTCTCTCTCCTCTCTCTTTGCCCCATTTTTTTTTTTTTTTTGCTTTTTCTTTTTCACACCCCTTTTGNNCCGTTTTTTGTTTTTTTTTTGCTTTTTCTTTTTCAGCTCCATTTGCAAAATACCCCCACATGTACCATACAAAAGACATCTAAACTCATTAAGGAAATTCCCAAAGAACTATTAACAAATCATTTTGCTTCAGCCAGAGATATCAGATTTAATTAGGTGAGCGGTGTTGATGGGGTGCAAAAACAAAAGCCATCTCCTGTCTGAAAAGGTTCAGGTCCTATGTAGGCCCCATTCTTTCCTCTATGCCACAGACAATAATTGAGCATTTTTTTAAAGGACATAGGGATGAAAAGAGGAGTCTGTCTCGCAGACAAAAGCTTTCAACTAAGATTTGTTTTCCTTTCTCACCAGGTGACTTAAAGGGAAAAAATCTTCAGCTGTAAAGAAATGGCTATAACCTACAGTGAGAACACAGCGACAGAGAATATAAAACAGCTCTAACAAGCATAATTTTTGCAAGTGATTAATCAAAATGTATTTAGCCAGTCATTCTCAATGATAATCAAAAGACCTGCTTAAAACAATAATCATTTTGCAATAATAACAGTTATGTTCATCCAAATGTGGGCAGGCTCCGCTGCCTGGAATGAAACATCGACGTTGGACCCTGCTACGATGCCCCGAAAGACTAAAGGGATTCTCCGACTGGGAAATCACCAGGATGGAGCCTACAGGTTGCACAGATTAATGCCCTATAAAGCACGGCAATGCAAAGTACCGGGGAGCCGAAGGTTTATTTTTCCTCTCTTGTTTTAAATCTTTGGGTTAATGCTATTTGTAGGTCTGGCCAGTTGTCATTTTAGGGTGGTATTATCGGGGCGGTAGGATAATACCACCGCGTTACTTGGTGTGTAATGGGAATGTTTTTCTAACGGCTTCCAGAGACTCCAGAGATCACATATTGTTAAAGAAACGACTCGTTCCTTTTTTTTTTATTTTTTTTTTTAAATACATCTTCAAATTAAGAGGCTTAAGAAATACTAACAATTGACATATGCCTTTGTGGTACCAGCTATTCCTCCAGACCTTTAAGCATATTCCTCATCTCTCCTTCCTTCTTGTACTGAGATGAAAAAAAAGCAAATCCCACGTTAGTCGGCGGCATATCAGATCTGAGACCGCTCTGGGTTCTAAGAATATATCTTTATAATTTAAGGCTCACAAGGAGCATGCACCAATTAACACCGTGGAGCAAGCTTTTGATACAAATCATCATTAAATAAACACGCCAAAGCTTTTCAGAACCAGGAGCTACAAATGATAACAAAAGAAGTCAGCAGATCCAGCGTGAAAGCGCAAAAAACCCCCTCCAAAACGTACTCTGATGCCATCACACAAAAAGCCACGGCTCGTGGAGCTGCCATAAGCCAAAAAAAAGAAGGGGGGGAGGTAAAAAAGTTTTAAATCTGCCATTCTAATTTTTAATTGTCTGAAAATGTTTAACGGTGTATGCTTTACGCCTGCGAGAGATAAGCGCTGCAATCCAGGACAGGAAGAGTAACAGGACACTCTCCCAGTCCTGAAAGTCAACAAAAAATAATTTGGAAGTATTTTTAACTTATTTTATCTGAAGCCCTGACAGTTAATTTGGTGTGAAAAACTGCAACAGTAGAAAACAGATGTTAAGGGGCAAGCATATAGTTAAGGTCAAAACAAACATAAAACACAGCTTCCATTTCTAAGGGGGGGAAAAAAAAAAAAAGATTTGTCCAGCAACAGGTTTTATGCTAAACCTGCTTTTTTTATTGTTCTGCTTGTGATATCTGTAGACTACACAATGCAATACTGTCTGCCATAGTGCAATACCTCTCAGCACTAGTAATTTAAGACTTTCTTCCCTGTAATACACTAAACCATCATAACCTGTCTCTTCCTATTTAGTTTAACCTACAACCACCACATACTGATTTGGCTGTGTGTGGCTTTCTCTATTGCCATTTATTACTCCGCTCGACTCCTGAAATTCTGTTTGCAATTTAAGGCCACAAATTAGAAGCGTAAGTCATCTGTTTCCTATAATCCCCCTGTCAGGGCTGGAATCACATTTGGAGCTCAGCACCAAGCGCGGTCCTGGGCCGGCGCTGCCGCCCCGATTGGCCACGCGGGCTAAAAAGCTGGGCTGGGAATAAAGAACAGGCAGCTCGGCGCGGGGCTGGAGGCGGCGCGGAGAGGGAAGAGGCAGAAGCCAGCCGGCCGCGCAGCAGAAATAAATACTATTTCACGGCCGTAACCTCCGGAAATATTCTCACCAAGCGATGGGGGAATGCTAGCGGGGTTTTTATATATGTATCTAATTTTTTTATGTATATATATATATTTTTTTTTTCAAGCCATTTTATAGGGATGGATATAACTTGCTTATTCAATCTGAATCTTGGACGAGTTTCTGCCACCTTTGTCGCGCAGCACATTTTCTCAGCGCTGTCTTTCGCTGCCCTAATTAACTGTTTTCCCCCCGCACGGCAGACGCTATACAGAGCTAAAATGGGGATTTTTAACGTGCTGACTCCATTTTTCTCTTCTTTTTTTTTTTTTTCTGTATTT
>VYZM01003660.1:2155176-2184164 GCA_013398915.1 Dromas ardeola
GCAGCGTACTCTGGTCGTGTAGACAGCCAAATGCTGAATTTTGCAGTGTGATCCAGGCTGAGCTACAGCAAATATTTTTTTTTTTTTCCCTTGGATTTAAGCGAAACAATAAAAACCTTATAATTTTTGTTTAAGTTAGAGGAGTCCTAAAAAAGAACATTCCACTGCTCTTTGTGCTTCTGTAACTTAAAAATTGGCTGTGCTTTTAAGTGAAATTTGGCAGGCTGTTAGTCTACAATGTGACTAGGATATTTGGACATAACAAAATTGGCCAAGATATGATATTTTAAATGGAACTACTGTTCATGCAATTTCCTAAGGACTTTTTTTTTTTTTTTACTATGCATTTGGTATTACAGTTTTATACACACAAATAAATACGTATTATGAACCCATAATATACAAACGCAAAGTATTGTCAAGATGCATTTACAGCGCGTACTGTGATGATTCCTGAGCAAAAAAGGCCCTCTCATAATAATGAATGCCCATTATTATAAATAAGCACACAGTAGAAATAACTCAGGGCACACAAAAGCACACGCAAGCCACTTGGTTTGTTCCAGAGCTCAGACACCAGCGCTACTATTGCCGAGCTCTGCGGTGGAAGAGCAACTGGAGTCCTGCCATAGAAATGAGCAGCATGCTAAGGAGCAGATGTTCTTCTTTGGAGGGGTGTGGAGGGGGGAGGAAAGTCTTGCACCAAAATGTTGGTGGCCCATTCTAGGTTTATGAGACAACCCAACTGCTGAGACGCCACCTTGAAACTCTGATGGACATGTCTACTAAAAATCTGGAAGTTGTAGGAGGTGAGCCTACACCAGCACTTAAGAAACATATTGAAAGTGGTGTTTAACTACCGTTTTAAACCTATGTCTGTCAAGGGCCAGGAGTCTTCTTCCCCTTCACCAAAACTTCACACCCTTCCAAGTCCCCATAATAATGTGCACGTCAAAAAATACACTGACCATCTTGCTCAGTAGAAAGAGGGTTTGCGTGTGCCAGGTTCCACACAGACAGACACATGGTAGAAAGTCAAATTGGCCATTGCTTTTATTAATTACCAATTGAACCAAACTGAGCAACTTAACCCCAGGCCTGGAAGCTGTGCCAGCTCCACTGCGAGCTACGCCACTGCACAACCTCCCCCAGAACCAATCAAACCGAGCGCGTCTGCCTCGCATCTCGCTCCTCCAACACACACGACGCAGCCCCGACCGCTGCGACGCAGCCCCGCAAACAAGAAAAACCTTTTCTGCTCTACCATGTCCACTCTCGCTCTATAAAAATTCCAGAAAAATTGTGTTGATTTCGCTTGTCGCAGGGTTATGAATTAAAAAATGATTTGCCATATAAACAGTGCTACCGCATTTTCCTTAGTAGCACAAGGTGCACCCCAAAATGCATTATGAATTAGAATACACGGCAGCGATGTCAAATGCAAGTCAGAGAGAGCAGTGGTGTAAAACGACTGTATAGTGAATAAATGGACATATTCCAAAGGCCAGCTGGGAAGCCAGCGGCAGAGGCGGGTGCTGGGATGGTGTGGTTTTGGGGCTCCAGCTCAGTCCATGGCACAGCATCGATAGGGTACGGAGAGCTCTGGAGGGGAAATCAGAATCGTATTCAAGGCAGAGCACCTTGAGAAGAAATGAGAAATGCCCTTGGTTTCCAAGGCACAGAAAAATAGGGAGCTGAATAACCACGGTATGATAGAAAAGACAACATAGAATGGTTTGGGTTGGAAGGGACTTTGAAGATCATCTTGTTCCAACCCCCCTGCCATAGAAATGGCTGAAGCAATATGGGAAGTAGGAGAAAAAAAAAAAGGAACCTGCTCCGTGGCCGAAGCCCTGGATTAGCTTCCAGTAATCAGTCTGATGCTCAGTTTACGTTCCCTAAAAACCAAGTCAAACAAACCCATAGTCCTTAACGTGGATTCAAAGACCCCTTGGGGACTGCTATTTGGAATAAACCAGAGGAAGCACACTGGCGGTTTAAAATTAAGAATGTAGTTTTGAACTAAAAAAATGTAGTTTTGCCTTAAGAATGAATTTTTGAAACGGAGCCTAAAATCACCTGCGGACAGAAGTGGTTTTGTCCCGTTCCTCGGACCGCGGAGGGTGACGGGCAGCGCTGGCTGCGGCAAGAAGATGAGCCCTTCATTCTTCTGCGCTTCCCAGGTCCTGCAGGAAACATCCCAAATCCACACAATGTTCCCAAGCGCTCCATTTTGCCTACGGATCTCCAAGCGATCTGACAGATGTGTAAATTCACACCGAGCCAAAACCTGCCCCAGGATAATACAGCTGTGCACGCTAAGGAGCGCAAGTTATTCCAGCATTAACTTGTGGACACAGAAAAATGTCATTTTAACCCACCTTTTTCTTCCAGGTGTACAGTTGCCTGAGGTCATTTGGGGCTGATTTCACGCCATTGTGGTCAAACTGACCTCTTTTTTGCCCATTAAAAACTCAAATGCAAAGAAGATTATTTTCTTCTTTTTTTTTTTTTTTTTTTTTTTTTTTTTTTTTGGGTTTNCCTTAAAAACCTAAAAGAAAAAAAATTTTTTTTTTTTTTTTTTTTTTTTTTTTTTTTTTGGTTGCTAATAGAGTGAGTGTTTAACAGGCTATGCGAGGATGAGCAGATTTTCTGAAATGCCAAATGTTGATGGATACACAGTGCAGCTACACTGGTATCATAGGCTGTAAATGTCACTTAGCCTCAAGAATTCCTCTGTCCAACACTGTTATAACAAGGTGCTTTTAAAATTGGAACGGGATTTACACCAGAGAGGTGTGAATCAAGGATACATTTTTTTTTTACCCAGTGATAGCTCATCGGCTTGTTACAGAAACCTGGCATGGTTTAGGCAAAGCTAGAGAGTTACTCAAACCCGCAGTGATTTACAGGGGTTGCGCTCAATGCTTTCAAGAGGAGCTATTACCGGATGTCCCAAAAGTAGCTTTGAGCATAATAGTCTAGTTTGTGATACACCGACTAAAGTAGCCAAACAATCCGGAACATATTAATTACAGACAGAAAACAGATTGTTCCTAAAAATACAGTCTTACTCTGTCTTTTCATGGAAAAGCTGTTTCTGAGTAGGTGAAGCAAACGATGATTTGCTCTCCAAACCAATGGAAATGTAGCATTGATGGGGGGCAGCGAGCAACAGTCACTCCTTTACACCAAGATTCACCGGACAAAGTTATTAACCCCACATTAATCATTGGATAGAGTCATAGTGGAGTCATATAATAGCTGAAAGATTACAGATTTGGAGATCTGATGCAGAAAAAGAGGGTTGGAAAGAAAAATGAGTGCTACATTCAGTGAATCCTCGGTGGATATTTCTTCAAATCAAAAACTTTGTTTTTCCAGACATTCTACACCAGTGTATCAAAAGATACAAAGAAAGGAACTGTCATTTTCAGGCATTTGGGATAGGAGAAGGGGAAAGAGAGAGAAGAGGAAATATATCCCAGTGGTAAAAGCATCAGACAAGAAATCATCAGCCCCCTCCTTGCTGCGCTTCCTTTACCCCGTCTGCAAATTGTGTGGGGAGGAAAGGGAGATGGACTCAAAATATTTCCTTGCCCTTGAGGATGTAATTGAGGCTTCAATTCATTAATACTTGTAAATCACTGTTACATATCCAATTGACCAAGCAGTTATTGCATAGGACTAGGGGTTCCACAGCATAGTTTTTCTTTCCCTCCGGTTCCTCTGAAGGTACTTTATTAAAGATCTCTAAATTTATGGAGCCAAGAACGAGGTAGTGAGAAACTACTGTTCAGATCACTCATCCTTTACCGACAGCAGATACCTCAGCCACCCAGTGAGTTAACGGTGCCAGAAGCAGCTTGAAGATGGGTCGTCCGTGATGGGAGAGATGCTTACAGTGACTATGTGCAGCACAGGTTCCTGGGATGCCTCGCTAGCAAAATCCCAACCGAAATCTAAACACGTTCAAGATGGATGTATCCTAAGGCCATAGAGCTTCACTTTCTCTTTACTGTATACTGAGCATTCCTGTTTCTAATCCTTTTCCATACCGACGTTAACCTGGAGACAATGCAGACCAATCTGTTGCTGGCTTTCCAGAGTCAACTGTCTGAAACGGCACTGTGAAGAGGACTGAAAATCTCCTTATTTATTTCAATACGGAGGTAAACGGGAAGATTGATAGTGAAGGGCCAACTTTGTATGGCTGCTCTCCACGCCAAGCCATCTCATGAATGCTCTCAGGGAGCTGGGCAGCGTGTGACACATAGTGGCACTTCGCTGCTGTGGTGGCATGTGCCATAAAACAGCACTGAGCACAAGAACACGTGTCAAAAAAAAAAAACAAAAATAGGGTGCTTGTTACACTCTTAAACACAAGGTTAAATATTACATTTGCATTGCCTTAACCTACAGAGCACAACATTGCTCATGATGCTTTCTGGGCTTTTCCCATAAAACTTGATGCAGGAGTAGTAAAGGTAGTTCTGTTTAATAAGATAATAAATGTTTTTGAATAACCTAAAGTGATGCTCAGATTACAGCATGAAAACTAAATTCCAAGAGGAAAGCCACAGATGGGAGCAAAAATCCCCACAGATTATCCTCAAATATTCTGGAGGATCTCTCTTGGGATTCTCAGCATAAACAAACCAAAAGTCCACTGTGGCTATTCAATAATGCATTTAAAAGGCAGAATATTCTCTGATCATATTCTCAGGAATAAGTCTCCCTATTGATCCCCTCTCTGTATTTCAGGCACATGAATTTCTTCACTGAGATTTTGATTCTACAAAATACTTTGCATTTTAGCATGATTTCATGTTTAAAACTGCAAGGGTTTTGCTGGAGGACTGGGAGTGGATCTCTCCATCAGACATTGAGGATCCTTCATGATTTAGGACTGTTTCTCTCTACCGAACCCGGGCAACCCTTGCTTCCCACACCGATGTCAGAGCAGGTCTCTATTCTCTCTCACCTCTGCCTTCTCTTACTGCTTGTTTATCTCCTAAACGGTTTAAATCCTTACGTCTGTCCACATGGCCTTCCTGATCCCCGCCAGGCATCTGTTAGCAAAGCAATCCAAAATTCCCCTTGTGTTCTTTGCCCTTTGCCAGGTTTCCATACCCTACATCAGGGTGAGCAAATTTTAACGGAGGAGACGATGTCATCTCAGAGCGATTGACATCTCTTGGGGTTACCCAAGAGCAGCCCCCCATCCTTGCAACACCCTTCTGCACTTCACCCTTGGGGTGACGGTTGTCCCCTAAGCACTTCGCGGGTCTCGCTCCTTTGCTGTGTTCAGCCAAACTTCTCAACCCTTGTCAGGGTCAAATTCCATCAGCTTTCAGATTTCGATCATTATTCTCTCCAGTGCCAACTCTATTCAAAGGAAACAAATACATTGTTCAAAGGAGAGAATGAAGAAAAACACCCGGCTTTTGATTTTATTGATATATATGAATGTAAACAACTTCAAGGAGCGCTGCTTAGTGAAAATATTATTTATCTGCTCTTTTTTATGCATATAATTTCCGATTTTGTGAACTCTTTGAATCTGTTTTTACCTTCAAGAGTAGAAAACTAAAAAGTATAATGCTAGGTGACCTGTAAAATTTTCTATAGATGGAGAAAAATGTGCTAATGAACCTCACAGCCTTAGATAACTGACTTAGATTTCTTAAATTTGACAAAGCCTATTGTTAATGACAATAGTTATTGCCTAATCCAAAACCCAAAGTACGTTTCGCCCATGATATGTAATCCATAATAAATGTTTAAACAATCTATGCGATTTCCAAAGTCCGGGAAAACCTCTCAAATGAGTTTCATCTCTAGGCACCTCCTCAAGATGGAACAAGATCTCCTGTAAATTATTAACACCAGCCCTCGTTGCATCACGCTTATCTTCTGGCGAGCCGCGTGCTCCCCTTGCTCCGATGGCAGAGGGAAGCCAACCCGTAGGAAATGGGTCTGATGCAGTTTACAACGTTTTTTAGCACAGTAACAGTAAAACCAAGAATAGTTTTTTAAACCAGAGTCACATTTACATACGTATTGATTCCTTTCCCTTTTGTAGCGGTGGTTAATGCGACCTGACAAACTTTGTACCTTATTTCAAGAGGATTTGGCATTTTTCTGTGCTGGTTTCTTCAAACATACGTAGCAGATTCACTTAGTACCGAAGTGCAGCACCCTCTAGCTCAGCGCCTATTAACTCTTTCACAGCACAGGACCAGGCACTATTACTTTGCACTGGAAGTGAAAAATATTGTATCCAATTAAAATTGCATGGAAAATGAATGCAGGCAAAATTTAATTACCCAAAGTGGAATTTGTCTAGGACATAAAGGCTAACACCCATAGTGTTTTCTAAAAAGGCATAGTCCCTATAATGGCCATATTTAATATTTTATATATGACCTAGGGTTAAATCTGAAAGATCTGCTATGGATCAATTATAAGCCACTGATGTATCCTTGAAAAGGAAGAAAACAAGTAGTTTTCTAGTAGCGCTGAAGAATGTTACAAAACATCAAAGACCTTGCCCTTTTCCTGATAATATAGAAATCAGGCGCTGATGGAAAAAAGCTCTCACGATCACCAAGTAATGAAACAGTAATGAGCATGGCAGTCATCTTCTGTGCTACCTCATTACAATACATGGCATTGTGGCGTGTTTGCCAATGTTTGAGAGAAAAGGAGAAAAGTGTCTACCCGATATGAAAAAAAACAATAATTAATGTAAGACTATTTTATTTCTTCTCGAGAATAATAATCTTTCCAAAATCGCATTCTTGATTTAAACGTTCACGGATCTGGTTGTTACCTGAGCCGCGTCACCAGAGGTTGACTGTTGCTTAATTATTTTAAGTCGCAACAAATTTCCCCAACAGGAGATGGTCCAATATAGCTATACTCATATAGTTCCATGATGGGAACCTTTTTTCTCTTCCAGAAATGAGTATGAGGCAGATTTTGTTACCTATGTCGTACTCACCTTGAATTGAACGTTATTTTCTGGAGGCCTGATGAATTCAGCGTAGAAGAAACCATGGCACTGGCAGAGAAGTTCACGTGAAAGAGTTAATGTGCTTGCAGCCACTAGACACAAACACGAATCTTTGCAAGTCCTGCTGTAATGCAGCTCCCCTGATTGCCTCAAAAAGACAAATTTCTGTTACAACAAGGAAACATTATAAACTAAATTCACCAGAGTCCCGTTGTGCCTTAGCTAGAGAATATGATTCCTGTATTAAGTGCTTTTAATTTCAGTGCTTGGGAGCTGGTTTAAAACTGCCTGCTATTTTGCGGCACCGTAACAGTCAAGCTCTCGCTGTTGCAATCAGAGGCAGAACTTCTTTAATGTGCCTCTTCTCATACCACTTTGCTGAGAGATAAGCCTAGGCAGCTCTCCACCTGTCCTGCCAAATAAATCAGCTGTGTGAAGCTTCTGACAGGTGAATTTGTCAAGCCTTGATAGGAGAGAAATCCTCCTGTGACAGGTGATGCTCAACGTGGTTTTACTATCAGCTCTCCCAACCTGTCTCTCCTATATCTCCCAGGGTCACCATCATAGAATCATAGAATCACAGAATGGTTTGGGTTAGAAGGGACCTTAAAGGATCATCTTGTTCCAACCCCCTGCCCTGGGCAGGGACACCTCCCGCTAGACCAGGCTGCTCAAAGCCCCGTCCAGCCTGATCTTGATCCCCTCCAGGGATGGGGCAGCCACAGCTTCTCTGGGCAACCTGGGCCAGTGCCTCATCACCCTCAGAGTGGAAAATTTCTTCCTGAAATCTAGTCTAAATCTACCCTTTTCCAATTTGAATTCCAAATTACCCCTCATCTTATCACTACATGCTCCCGTAAAGTCTCTCCCCATCTTTCCTGTAGGCCCCCCTTAGATACTGCAAGGCTGCTATAAGGTCTCCCCAGAGCCTTCTCTTCTACAGGCTGAACAACCCCAACTCTCTCAACCTGTCCTCATAGCAGAGGGGGTCCAGCCCTCTGATCATCTTCGTGGCCCTCCTCTCGACCTGCTCCAACAAGGTCATGTCCTTCTTGTGCGGAGGATTCCAAAGCTGGACACAGTACTGCAGGTGGAGTCTCATGAGACTGGATTACAGGGGGAGAATCACTTCCCTTGACCTGCTGGCCATGCTTCTTTATATCCTTCACTGCACCAACATGCTCTTGGGATGCTGGCCCTCAGGAACCCAAAACTTCAAAACCGTGAACCAACTTAGAGTGCTCTTGCAAAATGTGTTGGATGACACCGTGTACTTGTCCTGCAGGCTCAGGCGGGACCATGCCCTCAGCATCATCTCTGCAGCTGGAAGCTTTGCAGAGCAGAATGAACAGGTCCATCTTTCTCATCGCCAGCTTGCAAAAATAGCAGACGGTTGTCCTAGGTTCTGACCACAATGAAATACTTGAAAAACATCCAAGTGACCAGATATTGAAAAACTTCCTGTGGGGCACATCAAAGAAATTTTGAGCGGATGTGGTCCCCTGCTCCTCTGCATCCCATCAACTAAAAAAATGTCACAACATTGTTGAAGGTTACATGATGTAATCTGGCACACGGTGGTAAATATTGAAGGCTTGGGGAAAAAAAATCTCTAAGTTCAGTACTCAGTAGTAGATATTTCACCAGAATTTATTACGGCAGGTGGAAGTAGGGTAGATGACAATGACCTGCAAACCATAAACTTGTAGGTATACTTTTTTCCTGGGAAAGTGAATTATTTTCAGGTAGTTTAACATATCTCTGATTGTAATTACTACGCAGACCAAGATCACCCTGAACGTTTGACCTGAGTAACTCCATTTCTTTGTTTAAGAACAGATTTACTTGAGGCTGGTGCAATATGTGAAAGGAGCTCGGCTCCACTGCTGGGAACAAAAATGGAATATTAATTAATTTAAAAAAAAAAATCCTACTATGGTATCAGAATCTTAAAGTGGGGCATTTTTCTGTGTCAGGAAATGCTTTTTAAAAATGCATCTCTAAAATAAAAAAGGAGAAAGAAAGAAAAAGAAATCATTCTTCTTCAAATTGAAACCAGCATAAAATATTACCCCAAAAGACCTGGGCTGATTTCTTTATAAATGAGCACAACGTTAGAGCCATGGCAAAGGCAAATTGGCCTACAAGAAAACTGACAGCTTTATAGCCCCTGCCTCTGATTGAAATGTTGGGAAATCTCTTGGCAATTCTCCCAGACATCCAGGTAGAACAGTGAGTTCACTGATTATGTTAACTAAAACAATCTGCCTTTGCACAAACGCACCTCGAGCCCAGCCAAGTGTGAAGGCTTATCAACGTGCCAGACCAAGAAAAAGACCTATTTACCTGCGGAGAGCAGCTAAACATCGGGGCTCGGCAAAACAATCCAGGGACATCAGTGAGCAGGGGGGTTTTATTATGATTTTTTTTTTTTTAATATATAGCCTAAATGAAGGCCAACGAGCCCTTGGCGGGACTGCGCGGGTGTTAAACAAGAGCGCAATTCCAACCGATGTGTTTAAACGCCGGTAGTAATCATTAATAACAAGGAACACCATCTTAAGGAGCACGGCATTAAAACACATACGGAGTGGGAGAATAAGAATACCTTATTTCTGGGAGGAAAAGGCTCCACGTAGCCCTTGTTCGTTATCTTTTCGGCTGGCCATGGCGTGGAGGAAGCTCTGCCAGGACACAGGCGTCCCGCTCGTGGGGCGAAGAAGGGAATTGTTTATGTTTTCTAAGGGGGGGGGGAAATGAGAGCTATAATAAACCTAAACAATAAAGATTACAAAAAGAAACAATGCTGTTAAGTGGCAATCTTTTGAGGTGAATGCATAGCTGAATGTTATTTTAAACAGCACATAACCCAGGGAATTATGATGTTGTTTACACAGGCCTGTCTCTTGGAATCTGTATATGTTTAGAGTTCGGTTTGTTATACATCTTGGTTAAGCTCTCCAATATGTCTGTCTTCTGAAAAAGAACCCTATGCTGAGCTAAAAGTTAGCTCCAGGAAGTTAAAAATATGGAGAAAGTACCTTAGGTAATGTCCCTTTCCCCAGAGATGCCCTTGGTAGCAGTCGGTAATGCAATCAGATATCTAGGGTTATTTCGGTTGCCTGCCAAAACATCACTCATGTCTATTAAAGCATCCTGAAAAACACCATTACATCAATTCCAGCAACGGCATAATTATTCTTCTTTCTGGAATGTCTTCTGATGTGAGTCACCCTGCCGGCGTGGGATTTCGCTGGAAAGCGGCTGTAGGAATGTCCCAGAGGCTGCGGGGTGGGGTGGGGGCCGGCAGCGAGATGTTCTCACCCCATCTCACTCAGAGGATGCCCGTGGCTGTGGCTGGATGCACCACGCCATGACACCCCACCGGCGGCTTAGATGCAACCCTCTTTCCCAAAGACATGGAGCCCCAACACGTTTCTTCTGCACTTACATACTGAATTTTGAAAAAGCACATTTTTGTAATGGCAAACCAAAGCAAAGCACCGACAAGTATATCTTTGCTGAATAACTTGGGTTTCTCCTTAAAAATGGGGGCAGCAAGCTTTGAGGAAGCACAAGGCATAGTCACAGTAGTTTATGTATTAATGAGCTCGTCTGTAAGTCGTTCGGACTGCGGTTATCTTAGGACTTTGACGTAGGCAATCCAAACTGCACCTCCGTAGTCCACTGTAATATGACTGCCACTGGGATTGTCGTTTGTGCGTCATTAGGAACAGAAGGATTATTATGGTCCTATATTTCAAGAGTTAACGAAAATATATAGAAAATCTGTGTGAGAAATTCTGGTTTTGATTACACTAGTGTAAATCCCAATTTCTTTGATGTCAATGGATCGTCTAGCTCAACACTCACACAGCAGAGGAGAATTTGGCCCTCTGCCTTCTCCTTTAATCTTTCCAACTGAAAAGTTTAACTTGATGAAATTCTGCTTCATTGCAGGAATAATACTGGCTAGAATAATGCAATGTTAATTTTGCATTTTAGAAGAACAAAGAGCATTTGACATTATCACTAATAAGGCAACTAGATCAAAAGTCAGCCTTAAAAGAACTACATGTAGATGACTTTTACCAGGAATGCAGAAATGGACAAGTGACATTGCTAAAAATAATTAAATTTTTTTGTTGTTTTGAATGAACATCCAAACTTCCTATCCAGCTCCATGAAGCTGTGGCAATGCTAACAGACTCGTGATGAAGACCTGGCCTCATTGGAATCAGTCAAATTCCCAGCAGCTTCAAAATTTGTGTCTTTCAAGCAATGTTCTGCTTGCTAAACCTCACAGAGTCCACACCAATGGTAAAATAAACCATTTACTCAGCTATCAGATAGATCTTAATGTCACCATCGAAATGACAGTATGCAAAAGGCTCTTGAAACAGACCCTTTGAGCATCCTTACACAGGAGAAAAATGATTATTGAAATGCTGAATAGTCGTTTGCATTACTCTCTTAGACATGAGAACAAATGTGACATTCCTCTTCATCTGCTGTGGGGGTGCCTGTTCGATGCTGGTTATTAGAAAAAAGCCCTCCTAAAAATCTCACTCCTACCTTCAAGGAAGATTTGTTCAGAAATGGAGAAGAGAATTCTGGGGAAAAAAGTGCGCTTTCACTGCAGGATTAATATTAACAGGATATCTTCATTAGGAGAGTAGTCAAGCTGGAATGTCACCAGTTTGCCTGTGAACACACTGTGCCATTTCACAGGGGGTAAATAAACATGACCTGGATGACAAAGAAGATGCTATTAAGAGTTTATATTTTGGGGGTCTTAATTTATGGAGAGTGACATCAGTTTGAATCTCTCAGCTGCCCTGAAAGCTGTACCTCAGAGAACCACAAGGAGCTATGTTAGAGGATGTGGAGAAGGAACTTAGCAAGGGTGGTGATGAGAAAAATACACCTTCCACTGGAAGCCTGAAGTAACTCCTTCTGCACCCTCCCATATCCGTCGCATCACTTCTGCCCTCCCCAAAAAGCATTTTGCCAGGGTCAGAGCTATGAAGCCAAACCCTTAGCGCTGCCCCATCCACAGGGAACAAGCTCTCCCCATTAAAGAGCTGGTTGAACAAAAAAAACTCGTCCCACCGAATTTCACTCATCATCTCCCTACAAGGAGAAAGGTCATGAACAGGCAGGTCCAGGCTTGGCCTGTTCGTTACAAAAAAGCCCTAAGAGATGCGAATGGGATTAGATCCATTTTATCAATGAAAAAAATAGAGGCAGAGAAGCATGAAAAATTGTCCTACTTTTCAGCAGGATATTTTCATGCATTTGGCATTTATCACAATTTAATCTATTTTATGTTTTCTTGATTGTTTATCGTAAAATGGGATAGATACTTTGAACAAAGCTAGGGCAGGAGATGAGTCGATATCCAGCAGCAACGAATATTTAGAGGCAACAGATTTGTAATAATTAGATGGGGACAAGAGATGATGAATTGGTAAATCTGAAAGTCTTTACAAACTCTGAAAATCTCAGATGATCGTTTAATCCATCAACTATCTTCTTAAGAAATACAATCACGGAAACTCCTGCCAAAAAAATCCTTACTGTAATCCTACCTTTATCTCGTCCACAAATATACATTTTCTATATAAAGACACGATCCTTCTTAAAAGGTCAGCATTTATAGTTGCCTACCAAACACACCAATTTGCCTACCCGACCATTCAGGCTCTTTACCGTATCTGTTTTATAACCTACAGACACTTCTGTGGCAAACAGGGGAAAATATCCCATTTCTACACGGCAGACACATGTTTCTTCACGTACCAACTTCCACTTCTGTTTCTCACAGGTTACACACAGCTTAGATCCCCTTTTAGCTGAATGTCTACTGAACTTATTAAAGATGAAGTGAACAGGCATTTCCTCATAGTTCTACCTCACACACGGGACAGCTTAATGGCTTTGCAATTAATATATGCATAAGTACAACCTGCATTAGTGGTGGTAAAAGGCAAGTTGGCTACTTGATTACACATAATTAAAAAATGCCAAGGCTCTTGTGTTGGGTGCAAGCATGTGATATACCTGTTTAGAGGTGGTATATGGTATGAGCCTTTATATAGTTGCATCCAAACACGTGCTCTGACATGATTGTCTTTTTTCTTCAACCTACGGAAGGCACCTGGTCTCATCTCTCCTGGTGACGAGCAGCGATTTTGAAATGATGCTGCACCAAATCACACTAACAACAACAGAAAGCCTGGCCCAGGAGCTATCTGAAAACAAAAACAACCAAAAACAAAATTAAAAAAAAAAAAAAAGAGGATATCTTGTCTGAACACATTACAGAGAACTGCTGCACGATGGCAATGGGGCCCCAGAAAGGGAAATCTGAGGAACTATTGCTTTATAGAAGTCAAGGACAGATATCCTTACATTAGAGGAATGAATATAGGTTAAAAATTTCTGAGAAGGGCTGGGGAGCTGAAGGAGGGGTTTTTTTTAAGCAGAGCCTTCATATAAATTCTAATTCTGCAGTTAAATGGAAATGCTTAAGCCTGTAAAACTAGAAGGAGATGAGGAAAGGGGGGAACCCATATATATGAAACGAGCAGATACAGAGCCATTTTATACAGTTCGGTAGGCAGGCTAACATGAACTTAATAGTGACAATTGTTTTAAATTGATTCAAATAACAAATACACATTTCGGAGATTATGAAGTTTTGCACTGCATTTTTCTTTTTATCTTTCAAAGAAAACAATGCTAATAGTTTCCTTTTTCCTACGCTCAATGACTATTTACTACTTTCTTGATGTGGACTTTCAAAATACAAAGAAGGTTTGGCAAGTTTTCAAAGTCTTTCTTCAAAGTCAGCTCTTAAGTACTTTTTATAAAAACATGAAGAATACTTCTTACTACGGAGAATTGATAATGTACTGCTTTCGTTATTTGTATATGAAATACTGTCAGATAAATGCACATGGATTCATTTGTTTGGACCTTCTCTGTTAACCTTCTGTATGAAATTGATTTCGATTGATCACAAGAGTCAGGAACGTAACAATTGCTTTCAACCAAAAGCAGCTCCAGACATTATAGACCCAAAGTTTCAAAGAAAAAAAAAAAGTTACTGTACTTGCAAGTTTAGAGTCAAACTTGGCAGTTTTTCCAAACAGAGTGGTCAGAAGAAGAAAAATAAAAACAAACATCATTCCAAGATTTTTTTTTCTTCAATTGCCATACAAAATAATGGTACAAGTATGTCACAACCCTTTCAGAAAGTTATTCGTGAAGACATAAGCAAAGCGTCTTAAATACTTTGTTGCCAGATAGCTAACATTTGTATAGAGAATTTAAGGAACATTTAGAGAATTTAAGGAACTTTAGAAAGTCGTCAGCTCTTTTCTGCCACACAGAGCTGAACCTAAAACCGGATGCGAATCAAAGCAGCCTATTCCTCATGACAAACTGAAGCGGTCAGACCATTTGTAGCCCATCACATAGATCTGTTTATTTCAGTGGGGAATTGAACTGGGGGCCAAATCCGGAGGTGATTTGTAAGGTGGCGCAAATTAAATTGTGTCAGTAGGTGTAAGTAGATGTGAGTGAGTGCAAGAGCCTGGGCTGGTGGTGCTTATGTGCCAAGGGGCCTGAGAAAGGTACCAACCAAGCTGGGCTACAGTCATGTCTTCTTCCAGATGTAGCTGCACTAGCCAAAATGGTAGCACCCATCCTCCACAACCCTTGGTCATCCTGCAAGGCCAGAGGAAGGTGGTGTATGTGAACATCCCCTAGCCCAGCTCAGAAATACCCGGTTGGGTTAGTTCAAATGCTCTCCGTCAGCAGGGTAACGGAGCTCAGGTTGCTTTGGTGGAAGTGGAAAACGAACATCTACACCACCTCTTCCCCTCCAGAGCCCCGCGGGTGACAGGCAGGACCATTTTCAGCTGGCGTAGTAGGTTTCCAAAGGAGTTTTACCCCAGTTGTGGGTCTTCCCCTGATTATCTCCAGAAATTACACTGTGGCCTTCATTTCTCTCCCTATCCCTAATGCCTCTGTTCCTCCAATTTCCTGTCTCCGGTGCTGACACCTCTTTGTTCGTCTCCCATCTTTTCTCTGTCTTGTCTATTTAGACCGTAAATTGTTTGATAAAGGGACCATGACTTAATAGGTGTTTGCACTACATCTGGCACCATTTGGTCTTAATCTCAGCTGGGACATGAAGTCTGCACTATTAAGCGAATAATTAATAATGGTTAGGTCCTAAAGCAGCAATGTGAAACTCCACTAACCTTACCCACTGCTCCTATCACTCTTCTATTTCTTTTAATGCCTGCAGGGATTATTCCCGAGCCACGTCGACCGAGGGGCAGCAGGCACTGCTGTTCGGTAGCCCACTGGATATTTTCTCTCCTTTTTGGAAAAAGGAAAGTTAAACTGGAAATTATACTAAATGCAAGTGCAAGGTCTTCTGAAAACTTATAATGTATTCTTGTGACAGGGCTGTGCTATGCATAACATAAACAGCTGTATGTAAGGGAGATCGCTGCTCTGTTTCAGGAAGTAATAGCTAAAGAAGCATTTATTTCTGACAATTAATGGACGTAAAAGCCTATGTATTATCTAAAGAGAAGAAGATTAAAGGAGGGAAGTAGCTTACACTATTGGATTGGCTGCACCAAAACAAATAACCTCACAACTTCATTTTGTACGGAGCCTTCCATAAAGTCTGGATAATAAAATGCTTTACAGCGAGCAAGGAGGGAGGGAGAGAGGAAGCAGAAAGCAGAACAGATATGTTTTGAGCCGAGATTGGATACGAAGAAGCGAAGCCGTGCCAAGCAGCAGGAGCTGCAGAGGAGAAGCTCTCACCCCAGCGGCAGCAGGAGCCCGGGACAAGCCAGGCAGCGGGCTGGGCTTAGGCTGAGCCGTGTAAAAAAATAAAAAAAATTTAAAAAAGAAGAGAGGAGGGGGGGAATAAAAAGACGAGGAGCCAAATTTTTCTCCTGATTCCACCAACGCAACCCCACTGACATCAATGGGTGTAACTGAGAACGGAGCCAACCCGAGGCAGCCCGACAGGCACGCAGGGAGAGTTTGAAAACAAACAGGACGGTCCTGATGGGTGAAGGAAGATGGATGGGGAGCTCCTGGCCCCCCTGCTCCATGGGAGACCCCCATCCCATCCCAGGCAGCGGCTCGGGGAGCTCCAGGATCTCCCCGGAGCCACAACTCATGGCTTGGGGCAAGGGCTGTGCAGGTTAAAGCTCCTGGTCCCCGTAGACCAGTGTGTCAGAGCCCAGGAGGCAGCGGGCGGATGCGAGACAGAGGGTTGTTCCCTACAGCTTCACCAATTTTGCAGGAAAAGGGCACATTTGGGGCTGATCAACCCACTTCTTAGCGCAGGGAAAAAAATAAACCCAAATCCTAGGGAACCCCCTGCGAGAGAAGATGTTTATCCGCCAAATGACAGGACCCCCGCGATTATTTCTGGATCCTGTTGTAGCACGTAAAAGGACCAGATTCAATAAAAAAATGATTTCCAGCTTCCCCAGCAGAGAGATCCGTGCAAGACTTAAAATAAAACTCGATTTCTCCAGGCTTGCGCAGTCTTGTGCTGAGTTCGATGGCGTGCGAAGCAGACACGTTTTTATAGAATCTCACCCTAGATTACTTTCAAAAGTAGGTTTTTTTCACAACATATTTGTTTGGAAGATTTTGCTGTCTCTTCCTCTTTTTCTGTTTTCAGACAGCTTCGCTTAGTGGGAAATAGATAAATAAATGCAGATCTTTTTACAGTTACTCAACATTTAAAAATTGATCTACTTAAAAAAAAAAAAATTATTTGGAGCGTGTGGGACACACTCACATACTCCTTAGTTCACTAATCCTTCCTAGAAAAAAAATGTCCAAATAGTCATTTTGAAAAGTTGCTGGGAGTACACAGACAGCTGTTCCTCATACATACTGCAAATGTTTCTTTTAAATTCCTACGGACGCAAGAGTTTGATACCAAGCCAGTACCTCTAGAAATGGAGAAAACTAAACACACCCCATACTGATGCTTTTACTGTCCCAACAAACTTTCTCCCACAACTAAAATGTTAAAACTTTTACCCCACATCCCACATTGTGAGATTAGTCCAATAACTAATGCTCTGTCCAAGTAAAATACATTTTGTCATTGCTTGAAAATGTTACCTTTCACAGAAGTATAGTATTTCTGACCAGCAGGGAACATATGTCAACATTATCTATTATTACACAATGTCAGGACCAGAAAGGGAAGGTGGGTGGTGGATGTTAATAACAACTTAAGCGATTTTCTAAAAGAGGCATTTGAGAAGTACAAAGCCAGAAGTTTTAAATGTTTTGTCTGATTGTAGCTGTGTCAGCAACCTGCCCCCACCACTAGCGCAAACCTAATTCTGCCTGTGACCCAGTGCCTAGTTCTCTTTTCAATTTGAGCCAGCACATTGCTAAACTGGAAAGTTTGAAAAATACCTTAGAAAACTTCTCCACCAAAAGGAAAGAGAAAAAAGAAAAGACAAGCTTATGATCAGCCCTGGTGAAAGTGCGAAGGCTACGATTTTAAGATGGAGATTTTTACTTTAGATTTTTTTTAACACTGTGTTAAAGTGCTCTTGGTGCACTGCTACCCCCAACTATATTTATCTGCAGAGTGTCTTCAAATTAAAGATTTTTTTTTCTTGATGGCGGCAGGCTGTCACAGAAACCATCTCGCTGTCCTAGCCGAGGAATTGGGAAATTGGGGTTCGCCCCACGTCCTGCCACAGATTTCTTAGGTGCTCCCAGTCGTGTCACTTTGGCCCCCTGCGCCTCAATTCCCAGCCACCCTTCCCACCTCTCCCCGGTGTTGCAGGATGCCAGAGACCACGGCAAAAAGGGCCTTCCAAATACCCAAAATAAACAGATAGCCAAGTGTGGTGTTTACTTACCGCACACGTGCCAGGTTTCACTTGGATAGGCAAACACCAACCGCTGAAGCAGCATGCTCGGGTCCCGGGAGTCACTTCAGGATGCTGAATGATGGACCCTTTGGGTGCCCCACAGGACAGGTTCAACACCCCTCTGCACCACCCAGAAACTGGGGCTATTTGGGCAGGTTTAAGGTAACCAGACAAACACTTTTGGCATGGACTTGCCTGTAAAACCCTCTCTGTAGGAAAGTTTGGGAGCCTCCCGTTTCCCACCAGAAAGCCTGCAAGCAGAAATGGAATGGGCAAATGCTTGCGCTAAACAAATCAAAGGGAGATGAACGGTGATGACGTTATTCAACCATGTTTCCAGTAGTAATTCTGTTGGTGGACACGCTGAAATGAGCGTCTTCGGCATCGCTCTCCCACGGTCTGGTGCTAAATCAGAGAATAAAGCTGGAGCAGAGACGGTCTATGGTGTTCACCCCTGTGGGAAGCCAAGCTCCCATCGGGGATGGCAACCCGCAGCTGGCCAGCACCCCAGAGGGGCAAGCACAAGGGTCCCCACGTGCTGGAAGGGCAACAGGAAAATCGTATTTTCCTTAAAAAAATTACCACGTGAGGCAGGTTTAGTGCAGGTATTTCTGAAGCAGCATATTTCCACGTAGCTGGTGAACAAAAATATGTTGGTCCCAATCTCACCACCCCGTAGAGAGCGGCCAACCCCTCAGTATCACACTGGTATTTGCATAGGGTTGCCATGAAACCCCATTTTCTGCACAACCATGTCAAATAAAGGGCCTCATGTTCAATTTTACAATGTGGATTTGGATATTTAGAAAGAAAAATTACTTCCCCCACCACAATACACGGTAGTGTCAAAGTTGCTGGGCCCAAAATATTCCTCACCTTTTTTTTTGTTGTTGTTGTCGTTGTTGTTTTCATATCTGTTTACAAAATCTATGTAATTTCTTTGCAGTGTGTTCTTTCCCCAAAAGCAAATCCTTCAGGGTATTTATTCCCCTCAAAATACAAATTATTCTGTTCCCCGGTAATTATCTGTTTTGCATACAGTTACACAGCTGAATCAGAAGCAGCAAGATATGAATAAATATATAAATAATGGACACACCGAGGTGTAGTTTCTCATGTTTAACATAACACAGGGGAATACATTTTTATAGCAAGCCAGTAAATGTTGTAAACTGATGTTTTCAATTCCAGTGACTTAGAATTAACTTCTAACTGTGAGATCTAAACTAGCTGCAGTCTTTTATAATCTCATGCTTTAAAGCTATAATGGGTTTTTTTTCATCTGCTGTTAAAGAAGAAATTATATTTTACTAGGGGATGGTAAAGGTAAACCCCGGAAAAAGTATACTTCAAACTGCTTAAATATGATTATTTTTGTTCCATGTGATTTCACTCAGTGATATAAAGGAGAGAGCCTGGTTAGCTTATTGGAATGAGAATGTGCCGGTGAGTACAAAAAAGCACACATTGTTTGCCGATGTTTACGGAGTTTACATCAAAAAGGAGAAAAATATCAAAAACTGTAGGAAAAACAGGTTTTTTTCCCCATGAGCAGCAGTTCGAAGTGACTGAAAGCAAAGTTTTGCCCTGTACCTTTTTTATGAGGTCCAGAACAGAACCTTTAGAAGCAATAAGCACATTTCACGAAAAACAAACAAACAAAAAAAACCTAATCCTCTTTGGAAGCGCACTTTCCTCCAAGCCATGGCAAGGGGTTGACACCTCCCAAAAGCCAACGGTCGGTCCAGCAAAGCCCAGCGTTTGCTTTCTGTTGGTTTGGACCAGACCAAAGCTGGGCCCAGGATACCTTCAATGAGTATTTTTTAATATCGCTGACCTACAGTCCTCCTGATGTTCTATGACAATTTTTTGACCTCTGCCACCCCACCCGGCTCCTCTGCAGGGCTGGAGGCACCCCAAAGCCCCAAGGCCACCACCACTTGCCCTGCTCCAGCCGGCAAAAGTAACTTCTGAGACTGAAACACCCCCGGACCTGGGCTTGGAAATTCAAACACAACATGTGCTGGAGCTCGCCGGCCTGACTCCGCTTCTTCAGGAATTACGTTGGAGCTGTGAACTCAGATCTGAACCTGGATCCCGGGTTTAGATCCAAGGTTTTGGGTTGGGCCCCATCTCTAGTAAAAAAAGGATAAAAAAGAGATGAAAAGATAATTGTAGAAACTTAAAAGCCAGTGCTGCATTCTTTTAAAATTACAAATTAAGCTATAAGCGATTCCAAACTATGCTGTTTTTATTAAAAATGACTTAATAATCTAATCTTCCTTTCCTTTCTTTTGGAATTTATCCTATATCCTAGTAATCGCACATAGAAATTACACAACACCACACTGGATACTCCTGACAATATAAACACAATTGTTTATCCAGAAGCATTATAGGTTCATGCAAAAATATGGCATTTAAAGCTTGTGGTCAGATCAAGAAACCACAAGTATAATTGTTTGTTTATCCAGCCAAGCATTACTCCACCGTGTAAGTTTATGGGGGTTTTGTATTTATTTATTTATTTCTAACCCATTTTAAAAATTAAAGTTACGGAGGGAAAGCAGACAATTAAAGGCAAACCCCGCGCGTGGAGGGACGTTTTTAATATGGAAATCGCGCCATTGTCGTAGCTCGCGTTACCCGGTTTCATCCTTCCATGGACGCCTGGTGATAACGGGGCCCTTTGGTGGAATTTCGACATATTTTTCCCTTTAGTTCGGGGCAGCTGGTTTCTTTCCTCTCGGAGGAGAGAGCCGAAGTATATTTATCACTCCAGCAGTGACTCAAAACAAACAGGAAATCTTCATCAGCAGGCTCCTGGGCAAGGCAGATACCAAGGTACTGGCAGAAAGGAAACAGAGGCTTTTGGCTGTGGGAGTCCGACACGCAGCGTATATTGCAGCGACAGCAGATAACTCAGCTAGAGAGCCACCAAATTATTTTTAAATTTGAAAAAAAAAAAATAAATAAAGAAGAGATCTCGAGGTAGCTGAGAGCACACGCGGCATCCTGGGGGGTGGCTGAGCTGGACATCCAGCCCGGAGACGCGGCGTGAACCTGGGAGCGGGAGGAAACCTGTGTGCCGGCTGGGCTGGGAGGTTTCCCTTTGATCCAGCACTTTAGGAAACCTACTCCTTTCGCCTCAGCGAGTCCTTCTTTTAAAACAGGGGTTTCCGGCAGGGCTGGCTGCCACGCCACCAGGAGGGAGGAAAAAAAGAAGAAAACCAAAAACAAACAAACAAACAAAAAAAGGGAAACTTAGTTAATAATTTTAACTATTGAGATGGCTGTTAATATTCATAGGTGATTTATAGAAAGGCTTCTGAAAATAGGCTAATAAATGGCCCAGCAGAGACGGGTAGACATAGTGCTTAGAGATACAGTTTAGTGATGGTTTTTGTCAGTTAGGTTGGTGGTTGGACTGGATGATCTGAAAGGTCCCTTCCAACCTAGGCGATTCTCTGATGAGAGACAGTCCTGACACAGGAACTGCTCTCTTGGGTTGGGTTTTATTCCTTTCTTTCCCGACCAGTGTTGTTCAACATTAAACTAAAATACTTCAGTCCATCTTAACAACAAAACACAAGCACAGCACAAAGACCCATTCTGCTCAGACCCGGGCCATGCAGAGCCCTTGGGGACACCTCTGTCAAGTGGCTGCAACTCCAGAGAGGACACCGTGAGATTCTAGGTCTGCCACCACCGACCACACAAGCTTCAGGTCATGCTGCTGGGCTCGGCTGACCCATCAGATTAAGGAAACAGTTGCTGAAAATGGGGAGGATTGGGAAGAGTCGCTATCTGCTTCCCCGGCTCTTCTGCTTCACCCCAGGCGCCTGCTGTTTACCGTGGCCAGAGAAAGGGCACGGTGATCCCTCAGTCTGACCTGCTGTGGGCTTATCTCCAGAGCTGGCAGGAAACGGTGGGGCTGGCCAGGCCACGTTTTCGGTCGTTAAAAGGAGATTTCTGCACCTTAAAACGTGTGACTGCCTTCCCTTGCACTCGGCCAACCCCTGAGAGCTGCAGTGTTGAGAGCCTACCACACCAGACGTCCTACCTTCCTGATGTACCCCTCGACTTTGGAGGGGCCTGGAAGGGTGAGTCCTACCATGACATTTACATGTGTCCAGGCTGGACTTGGCTTGAGCTTCCACTACCAGTCCTCCGACACAGCAGACGTGACATCCTTATCACCGAGCTGCACCCTGTGACACTTAACCTCAACGTCTCACCACAGAAATCCAGCCCTCTATTAATAAGGATGACTGGCTTGGCTGCGAACCTAAGGTGCAAGGGGCTGATATAGGGAACTCCAGACGCTCACATCCTCGCAAACAGTTGGTGGGGTGCAAACACTGTCTAACTATGGAAACAACAACATGAAATCACCGTGGCCTAAGACATCCCAGACAGAATAAGCATTAGCAGTGAAAGAACCAGTCTAAAAAGAGTGCTTCGTACTGGCTCATACGCAATCTCCACAGGACTGCCCTAGGGAAAGCTGGCCAAGGTCTATGTCAGAGAGATGACTACCAAAACCTCTGGGTCAGGACACCTCTTTTTTGGAAGCATCTGGCAGAATGTATCACCACCGTGCTGACTCACAGATGTGTCAAGCCATAAAGTCAAGCTAGGTGGGTAATTCTGGAGAGTTTCTCTAGAGATCACACTGTCTGTATGCTCCTAAGGAACAGTTTGGTCTAGCCAGCATCTCATCCAGTGTCGAGGAAGGAAAACCTGGTGAAGATCTGTTTATACTCCACAGTAGGTGAGAAGGTTAAGTTACCAAGGAGGAGAAAACACCAGGGTTACGAACAAGAAAGAGGTGGTTTGAGGGTGCTGGAGATACTCTACTGCTAGAGCTGGATTGTTACCAGCCCAAGGCATTTTTGTTTCAAGTGTGTAAGCTTTACTGGAACATTATATTGACTGCATACCTACCAGACCAGGCAAATTTCCCATGCAGCCAGAACTCCAGACCATCAAGAGTGTGGAAAGTGACTGGGCTTCCCCCTGACAACACACCAGCCCACTCTCATCGTTGCGTCTGGTGGTGCCGCCCCTGCATAAACCATGCCAACCCAACACTGCCACGTGTGATGCTCATCCCTACTGCTGGGGGATGCAACACAGCTCAAGGCTTTCTCCTTCCTCCCAGAAGGGTCAGCTGGAATCATAGCATGGTTTAGGTTGGAAGGGACCTTAAAGATCACCTAGTTCCAACCCTCTGCCCTGGGCAGGGACACCTCCCACTAGACCAGGTTGCTCAAAGCCCCATCCAGCCTGGCCTTGAACACTCCCAGGGATGGGACATCCACAACTTCTCTGGGCAACCTGGGCCAGTGTCTCACCACCCTCATAGTGAAAAATTTCTTCCCAATATCAAATCAGGAAAGCAAGACAGAGCAAAGCTCTCCACTGTAACACGGGCAGCAGCATGGGGTCCAGAAAGCAATAGCCTTTCATGTTCATGTCAAAACCGTGAAGCTTTGGTTTAGAAATGGCAACTTGGCTTACTAGATGATTCCTTTGGCTACTCACTGACTCAAAAGCAACTTGAGTGGCATGCTCCATTTTAAATTTCGCCAGCTGGAGACCTGAACATATACGAAAAGTGCTGCACTGAGGATGTGACGTGCAGTCACGGGGAGCAAGTGGCAGAGATCTGTAACTCCTACTCCATGCTATACCTGCCTCAGAAACGTTCAAGCAAATTAGCAAGCTCATGGCAAACATTAATTGCTGTGCCTAAAGGTTACCTTTGAAAGTACATTAGAGCAGTCTTTGGGCTGCTCTGGCTAGCTCGTACTAGTCTTGAATTTGCCATCTGCAAGTCAAGGAAAGCTAGAGTGCAACATATTCCCACCACATGTCTTTCCATCCCTCTCTTTGCCTCTGGCACAGGCTTTACAACCAGGGCTGTGGCGGGCAGTTAGTGTGTGATGCTGGGAGGATGCTGAGCAGGGGGTGCGACCTTCCGCGCAGCACCAGAGAAAGCCAGCAAGGCAGAGACCCCGCTCCCAAAGCCAAAGAAAGGCGCTGCAGTCTCAGTATTTGATCTTCAACCAGCTGCATTCAAATTATTGGACAGCACAGGCCTTTTGAAGCTGCTCTCCAAGCGATAGAGGATTATTGACTTCGGTGATGAAGTGCACTAGTCAGGATTGGTTGACTAAAGGAATTTTTTTTTCCTTGGCATTGCTCTGTGCCATCTTGTTTGATTACAATATTTCTTCCACTCAAGTGTGCATTTTCCTCCTTCTAATCTTTGAACAACTTTGTGTCGCAACCCAAAGGTCTACACCTTACGCTGCGGAATATTGCACCGTGTCCAGGATTCAGGTCCTGGGCGTTTGCCCACATGTCCCATTTTAGCACAACAAACCCAAGGTGCCATCCTACCTACAGACCTGACAACTGGCCAGAACAAGGCTTGGATGTCCCCAGAGCAAAGCAACACACACACACACACGGTCTCCCGTGGGAGATGGCTCTCAAGGGAAGCAGAGTTACACGTGTAATCGATTTTCAGCACGATTCATTTTTAAAACCAAAAAGGCACACTTTCCAAGCTGATATTCACATGTGATATCTACAAACCCTAATTCTTAAGGAGGGTCAAAAAAACAGATTGGAAGAATCGAGGGGAATTTATGTGGAATCCCGAATCAGAGAGAAGAGGATGAAAGCAGAGAAAAGTGTTGTGCATTCAACTGCTTAAGTCCTGCTCAACTCCATGATGACAAACAAACAAACAAAACCCGTGTCTCTCTTTCTCAGCTCAGTGATTACAGCAAACCCACAGTGCCAGCTTCAGACTGGCAAGGCAACTAGCACTGCTCACAAAAACAAATTCAATGGATTTTTTTTCTTTTTTTTTATATTGGTTTATTTAATTATAAGGGTCTTCCACACTCTCACCTATTTCCGTACCCTCAGTCGAAGGATATTTCTGTTTCCACTGCTATTGTTTCAGGCTTATGAAATAGAAAAAAAATGAGGAGCGAGGGGAGGGGGGAAAAATCGTCTGCACGTACAGACTTTTCTTTCAAAGTCACCAATTTAAACGCACGTGCTAAAAGGAAACTCAGGAAACCCGTGTTGCCACAGCAATGCTGATCTGCCTAAGAGCTCCTACCCAGGAAAGGTGTCTCTGACGTTACCTAGGTGTCACCCAAACAAAATATTCCCAAACAGAGGTACCTGCCACTCCTTTTTTCTCCTAATTCAGCATTTCAGCTGGCAGTAAGAAATAAATGAGAATCAAAACTTGAAAAAAAAAAAAAAAAACAACCAAACCAAAAAAGATATATTTCTTAGGAGATGAACTCCCAGGATGCCTTAATCCCTGGGACCCTAACCTGGTTGCCCTACTATCCTGGGCTCATGGGGACATCAAGAATACTAATTTAGACTTAGGGCGTTAGGGAAAAGCTCTCCTGTTTTAAACACGGAAAACTGTTATTCAGTTATTTCTTGAACAAATACACTTCAAACAATGCGAAGGAAATGGCACTTCCCATTTATACGAGTTTACCAACAACAATCACGACGAAAAGGACAAAGACTATTTCAGGTTTGTAAGAGCTGTCCATTATAACACACTGTCCCAGGCAGCAGGGCGTGTAGACCTTGTAGGATCTGAGAAAGTTCAGAAAGTTCTCAGAAATCTTCATCAAGGACTGCTGCCCATCAGCATTATAAATGCAGTAGGAGATTATCTTGTCCCAAAGTATCATTCATGAGGGTGGCTCTGCCTTTGAAAAATGAATTAGCCACCATTTCATGCCACACTACAATTCACTTGTCCTCCCGTTGAACCCGCAAAGGTGGGTTCTGAGCTCATTTATACCACTGCAATTAAAAAAAATCACTCCTTCAAAGCAACAACTTGCTCTGGGGGTAGATTTTTAAGAGAAGGAGAGCCTGCACCCAAAATTATAACAGGTAATTTCTGCTCTATGCTTAACCTATGCAAATCAGGAGAAAACGTAATGACGTTAGCAGCCCATCAGCAGAGTTTGGCAGGGGTAATAACAACCATAGGGAGGGAAGATAAGGCTGTAGGCTTTAAAGGTTGGGAAACAGAAGTATCAGGATTACCAGAGTGTTTATAGCCAAATGAGACTCTTCTCCCATCTTCTTCTAGGAAAAACAAAGCCCAAACTGATTCTTTGCACTTCACCCCCGGGGGGAAAATAATTGTTAGCTTTACATTATAAAGACATATAAAATAATTGTCTCTCTAAGATGCAGACATGCCTAAACCAAGTAACATGTGTGTACGGCTGTAGTTTTTACCCTTGTGACACAACCTACCCTTACCGTTACCCTCTCTCATTAGGTCATTTCTAAAATTCAGGTCTCTGTGAACTGGGACCACGCTCTTCTGTTGGTTTGCAAAGCTCCTATTTTTGCCACTATTAATAGAAGAAACAACTTCGATTGCGTGGTCTATATTCTCCTTCGAATGACTTTGTAGGTTAAACAAAACTTTAACTGTTTCAGATAAAGACAGGCAGAAGGTGTTTTTCCCAAACATCCCAACCGAAGGAGTGCGTTTCCTGCTTCCCTGATTCAACCTACGGCATCAGACATCTGTAACTCTGTTTACATTCCAGCCCTTCACAGCTTAATACCGCTTGCAGCATCAATAATATAGGGCACATTTCTGACTGCTCTTTAGATATTTTTTTATCTCCATGGGACTTCCTGGTTTGGGATTTTGTAGTTTACAGTTTCTCACTAATAGTAACTAGCTGCAGCATTTGGCCTTAAGAGTTTACATACTATTTAACTAGATATAGGCAGCCTATTTTAATTACAGCAAAGAGCCCTGTAGAGGGCTCGTCTGTTTTTCCCCCTCCAACTATATCAGTTGGCTTAATAAAGATATTACCAACTCCCTATAAACCCGGCTGCAATCAAGTTCTTAGGTATGCTAGTATTTATTAATGCACTTTTGCCACTTTAAAAAATAAGTCCTATCATAGCTCTTCAAGTACTTAGGTGTCCATTGTCTTAATGAAAGCAGTGTGAACTTTGTAGCACACACTTTATTTTGTGTGCGTGCGCATTCCAGCACTTCTAAGCAAATTTCTCACCCTCCCCAAAGCGAGGGGAATCTGCTCTTGTCACCGTATTAGAGGCTGATATTTAAGTGCGCTTAGGATGAGCTCCCCGTTCCTGGGGGATGTAGAGCACAGGCTTTCCTCTCCCCTACCTGCAGGGTCAGCAAGACTGCATTCCTACAGGCAAATTCAACATTCAGCACAATCCTACCACGTCGCGCCTATGCCTCCGGTGCCTCTCTGGCCTCATCTTCAGGTCTTGTCTTCAGATTTCTAATGTGCTCTTGCTACATGCGCTCTCTGACCACTATTTAGATAACTTTCCACAATTTATTTCACTTCTTTAGATAACAAAATTCTTGCCTCAAGTTGGCGCTACATGCACCTAAACGCTATTTCAGATCGGCCAGGGTCTGGCCGCTGTCAGCATTTCTTTGAATCCTACACCTGAAGCCAAGATGAGATACTGAGACTTCAGCTTTCTTATTTTACAGGGCTTCTTTCTTCCGTAAGGTCTCAAATTAATACCTGAACATCACCTACCAAATCAACCATGCATATTCACGACTCTTCTAACATTTGCAAGTAATGTTACTACAAAGGCAAGCTCGAGACAGCTTGATTAAGCAACTTGCCCAAGGTCATACAGGAAGTTGTAGAAGAGTTGAAAACAAAAGCCAGATCTTCTTAGCTCCTGTCCAACCCTCTCTGGAATGAAAAGGCCAAACTGCGCTGTGGAAATATTAGCAGAGTCATAGAGCTCATCGTATAAATTTCATAATGAATTCACGACTTAGCAAAGAAAATACACAGAGCTCCCAGCGCTGCTTTCCAAGGAAAAACTCGTGGCGTGGCGGCAGCTGGGAAGCATTCCCCGAGCTCCGACCAGCCCCGGCCACCGCCACAGCTCCTCCGCTCAGAAGAAAAAGCAGAAAACAGGGAATAGCAACACCCTGCAAGCATCAGGCTGTGCAAATGGGTTCTGCCATCCTTTTCCTAGCCCCTTTCCTTCTCCAAGCAAGCGAAAACCTGCATCTATCCTCAAAGCTTCCAGAGTCACTCAAGAGTGAGTATGAAATCGTTGGGGATAGTAAAAGGAGCATCCAAATAGCAACAAAGGCAGTATTTATGTCTGTCCTTCTCCCTGTCTGCGTGGCTCTTGGTGATAGCCACAGGAATAAACAATAGCCTTGGCCCCTTGGCTGCAAACGGCTCTTGCTGCCGAGGCCCAATTAAGTCGTTGGAAGTCTAAACACAAGCACAGGAATCCGCTAATGTGGGCAGGCCGGCACAATAGGGTCTCATCCTGGCTCTGCTCCACTCCTGCTGAGCACCACCTTGCCGGGAGAAGAACCCCCCCATCACCAGCGAGGCTCTTCCCACTGAGAGGTCCTCGAAGCCCAGCCCAACCCTACACGTTCCCACCCACCTTGGGGAGGACTTCTGGCTCCACGCGGCATCAAGAGACACGAGTTGGGCCATCTCGGGCTCGCTACCGGCCTGACAAGCGCACACAGGTTGTTAAAGAGCGATTTCCCCCCTCCCTCCCCAAATCTCCCCCCCACAAACACTTCAAACAGCCACGACAGCCTCAATAGCGATGCCAAGAGCAGAGAGAGAGGCTTCGACATTGTCTCGGTACACAGGATGCCGGCTTGACATCATTTAGCGGAGACAATGCTCGCCCTCTTTCTTTCGGAGCCACGTAAAAAAACTTGGCCGAATATAAAACGACTTCAAAGACACGTTTCTGTGCCAGCCAGGATGCATCAAAGTTGGGAAAGGCACGACCCGATTCACCTGATCCGGGGAGCTGATAGAGAAGTGCAGGGAAGCGGCTTTTATCGACGTACCTTCCCCAGCACTTCCTTCCTGCCCCTGATGCTATTTAAACCCCCAGCGCCCACCTCCAGCCAGACCTGAGGAGGAGAAAGGAAAAAG
>VYZM01003660.1:2186805-2212018 GCA_013398915.1 Dromas ardeola
CAAAAATTGGCGTAAAGCAACTTTAAAAGAAAAAAAAAAAAAAAAGAAAAAGAAAAACAACAAAAAAAACCCCAGGCATGTGTTATCAACCCTAGGCCATTTTTTCCTGTTACCGGAGGTGACCAACATAAAATAAAATTGATGATGTCAGTCAAAAACAGCTAAGCACAAAGCTTGGCTTTGTTATCTTAAGTCAGAAGGTATGATAGGCCATGCCATATGGCTCTAATCCTCCTATATCTCCCATCACCTAACAGGCAACCTTCATGTAGCATGACCTTATTTGGCTGGTCTCAGGTTAGGGCTGCCCAAAGGGGATTTTTCTGTTTCTGCTATATCCAAAGGTTTATGTTGATTTTTTTTTTTTTCCCCTCTCTCTCCTCTTTTTTTTTTTTTTTTTTTTTGAGCCCTGCAAACTATAAATCCGACTGATTACTCTGCACTCTTTTGCTTGACTGAGCCTTTACAATCAGACATCCCCGTTAACAATAAGCTCCTAATGAATCAAACATCTATGGCATTAGTTTCACCTAGCTGCCTCTTTCCCATGCACTGCAGCTCTTTGTCAGACCTGGCTTGATGAGAAAAGCTAGTGACACTTGGTGCACCTATTGATAAACAATTCAGTAATGAGGGGCATAACAAAAATTACCTAAAACAACCTGATTAAAAATGACAGGCAAAGGGTACTACAGAGCTTTGCAGTTAAGGTAACTCTCGTACGTCGGGAGGGATGGAAAAAAGCCCAAATAATTAGGTGCAACACAATTTGCTTTAAAATTACAACTTTGCGCTCATATTTTGGCTTTTTTTTTTTCTTTCCCTTTTTTTTTTTTTTTTTTGGCCTAGGAGTTTGATGGGTGTTAAAAGGAAAATGTTCCATCATACTTTATAAGAGATTCATCTTTTTTTGGAAAATTTGCAACTCAATAAGCTTTTTCTCTCTTCTTTTTGAAGCGCTACATTAATAGCAAAATGCATTGCTATTTGTAATCCAACTTTCTAACTATAGCAAATTCCTATATTATAACTCAGCATTTTACTTCCTTTGTTTAAATATTGGTTTTGTTGCTTAAAAGCACATGTGGGCTGTAAACAAAGGATAAATAAGCTGTGAAAATAAAAGCAGACTCCAAGGAATAAATAAGAACAAAACGGAAAAGACTGCACCGGGCTCCTGCGATGAACACAGGGATCTCTTTGTGAGAGGAGTGGGGAAAAAATGTGTTAAAAGGGCACATTCTGCAACTCTGAGGCAAACTTTGAAATGGAAGTGTGGAAGCAGAAGAGCATTTGATTCAAAATCAGCAATGTGTGGGTTTGCATTTGTGTAGCAGCATGTTGGGAGGGTTTCAATCAGTGCACAGATGCACTTGAAAATCAAATATGGACATGGGGAATGTTTTTGGATATAGCGAATGAGGACTGATGACATGTTTACACTTTGCACATGGATCCAGTACAAAACCATACCCTGCAAAGAAACAATAACCACCATTTGCTGCTTTTTCAGGGCTGGAACAAAATGGTGGCAAAGGAAGAGAATACAAGTGAGTGTCTATTCCCACCTGGGAGGGGGCTGCACCGTTTCCCTGCCGATGGGCTTGTTTCTGCTCATCGCTCCCTTGAGAAAGGGACTTTTTAACAAATATTGGGGAGGGGGGGGAAAGACACGGTGGGTTGAAAAACAACAGCGCAGGAGGAAAAGGAGAGAAAAAGCAAGTTTCAATCATCATTAATGTCTTTCTTTGTTGTCAAAATATTTTCTTTACAGAAGAATTAAAAATTATAGTCGGAATGTCACTGGATGGAATAGGGAATAAATGTAAGCAAATGCACTCTCATCATCTCCAATGGAAAAATTGCAGTTTTGACGTTATTTCAGTATCTGGCTCTATATATCCTTAAAGGAGAAATTCCTGGCTTATAAATAATGTATCCCGAGCTATGCTGAGTTGTTAATGAAAGTTTATCGAGATGGCAAAACTTTTTTAAAAAGGCAATAGTAGTTGCATGCAATTGCATCTGACCAGGCTATAACGTATCCCTCTGGAAGGCAGCTCCAATTCACAGTATGTAGTAATCTTTTGTGAATGTTTTCCAAATTGCGATGCATATTTTGCATTTTAAAGGAAGAGGCAAAAGTTAGCTATCTCTGAAGAAAGGGGGAAAACAGCTGTTCTATACTTTCTGCTAATCAGACATTAAAGAAATGCACATGAACTAATATCCCAGGTTTTAAACTTTTATGAAGAGTTCGTTTCAGACTTTTAAGAGGGTATCGTTAGGGTTCAACTAGTCCTTCAGACATTTGACTTCTGCTACTGATTATTCATAACAATCATCCCATTTTCCCCTTACACTTTTCAGCATGAATTCAGAATGTCAAAGCTAATTTTCTCATCAGCCTCAGACTTATTTAAAGCGCCATAAACTTGAGGCTTCGGTTCTCTTCTCCCACGCTTGGGGTTCACAGCAGCGTGGGGTTAGCATCCGGCTTCCACAACTGCACCTGGGGTCAGCATCTGTCCCAACACGGGCCACACAGAGACCCAAAAGCTGGATTTTTACCTGAATCCAGGGGAGTCTTGGCCCCGTTTCTGGCACGTGTCCAGGCAGAAGCCCATGGTTTTGCCTTGGTGATTTCGAGAGGCTGGTTGGTATCGTGGATCGAAAGAAAAGTGGAATTATCTAAACGAAGTCAAGCTACAGACTTCATGAGATATTTGTGCGCGTTTAATACGATAAGATGCTCAAACCAGTAACTTTTAACAATTTCCTCTTTGTGTGTTGCTAGAGAAAGTTCCACACTTACACTGGGGCCGCTTTGTACCACGCTGTCCCCTCTGATGCCCTGAAATGACACCAAAGAGCTTGGAGCTCAGGTGCGGGTCCCTGCTCCACGCAGAGCAACGCCCCTTGCCTGAATGGAGTTACAACCGCATACAGAACTAGGGACTATGGTTCAGTAACTACAACTTTTTTTAAAAAAAAAAGGCTGTCTTCTGCTTTATTTCCAAGTGCACACTCTAATCTATAATTGTATATACAACAAAGCCAAAGTGCTGGTGAAGGGAAATTATTTCTCACGTTTAAGGCCATGTTTACTACAGGGGCATTGCAGGACCATCTCTGTTGGGAATTGCCTCTCATGCAGACCTCCTGCACCAACCCAGGGAAAAGAGATCTTCAGAAATCACCTGCTCTGCCGGCAGGAAGATGGGAAAGCAGCCCTACACCCTTTGCCTTTACACTTTAGCTTACCTTGAACAACAATCTGTGATCACAGGTACAATACAGCTATCACATTTCTTCATCTCTGTCCTTCAAACTTTTCTCTCCTGGACATGTACTCCTTTAAGTAAGGATTCAGCATAAAGGCAAAGTAAACACCAGTGAGTGATGCTTCCTTGTATTATAGGGCACTGACAGTTTAAGCTCGGTGAGAGGTTTGCTGGGTCGTGGCTTCCTCCATAGTTACCTTCAACTCTCTGCTGTGCTATTTTGCCCAGCGGTTGTACATCCAACAGCAAAAGGAGGAACATGTTGAACATCCAGGTATGTGTGCTCCATAATAAAGGTTATAAGAGATTATTCTTATGAAATACCACCAGGCTCATAACATCATAGTAACCACATTTAGGAAAGCAAATGGGAATTCTGAATTGTTTCTGTGATTTTCCTTTCTCGTACGGAGTAAGGCATTTCCATTTATATCTCAGATAAGAACGCAAAGTGTTGTTTCCTTTTGATAGCCAACAATAAATATAGTTGTGCTTTGGAAACCCTTTCATTTACCATCTTTTATTTTACTCAGGAAAGGAACAGATAGTCCATTTGCTATAAAATTATCATGATTTCCAACTGATGGAAATCAGCGTAGTGTCACAGATGTCACCTAAGCGAGACCCTGAATGGAAGGTAACACAGGTTACTCTTCCAGTCACACCCAGAGCCAGCATTGACACCATGGGGCGAGGCTCGAGGTGGTGGATACCAACCCTACATCAATCATGACAGAACAACATACAGATTATGGTGACACAGAAAAACACTATCACCTTCACTCATGCAGCTGTTGAGCCAGATACCTCCCTGCTCAGAGTAGCACAGTAGCTGTCATCTCATCCTTCTTCGGATGAGAAGATTTCTTCTTCCTTCTTCACCGCCTGTCCTGTACCTTGTACACTAGAGAAAACAGACCATATGGATGAGAGACAGGCAAACCCTCATGCTCTGGGCTAAGGAGGCATTAAACTCTCTTGATTACGTACCTTGGTGGTACTGAGGTGCTTCACCACTTCGCCAGAATTGAACGTTTTGTCTCTCTACTGTCCTTCACCTAAGAGCCACTTTAACACTGCAGTTTAATATTCATGTCATCACCATCGCTAACTGTTAAAAACCTGAATGGTATAAATAATGAATTAATATGTATGTGCAGATCTCTATTTTGCCCAATATTTCTTACGCTTTTTTGATTGGAGCCTCAGCATTCTGAAGGCAAATACAAATGATTCTTCCCCTTTCAGCCTGACTTTGCTGTCACCATGACGGGGGCAAATTAGCAGCCCTGGCTCCAGTTGTCACAGAGGAAAGGGGACTTTGCTTGGGTACATCCAAACAGACCACTCCTGCCAGCGCTGACACCAGTCGACGTATGCTAAGGCACCCAGCAGCCCCTCGACGGCCGCGGGAATGATCTGGTTTCATCTGCATCCCTTACTGAATCGTAATTAACTCAATGGTAAGCTCTGTCCTTGTATGTGCAGAGCTTCCAAGGACTCTACCGGGCTAGGACATCGTACTGGGTTTGCGTGACAAACAGATACATCACCATGGCAGAGGCCTTCAAGGTTTGGAGTGTATTTGGAATTAGAGCCAACTGAGTCAGTTTACAGTAAAGGCACTCTCATATACAAAAGTGACATCTCAACAGGTTCACAATTCAGCTGTAGATTTGCCTTCGAAAAGCAAAACTTGGGTCTACACGTTGAGTGGGCAGAAATGAGCTCACCCCAACAGAACAAAACTCCATTGGCAGTAAATTTGGCCCCAGCTCCGCATTTTGGGAGGGAATCTTGAAAAACAACCTGCACAAGGACAATCTTTTTTTTTCCCACCCTCTTTTTGAAAACTTCATTGGAATAAACTCTTACGTGACTATGCTTCTAATCCAAACTCTGCAGTAAGGCCCAGCTTGAAATAAAAAGGAGGCAAGATAAGTAACGGTTCCATTTTCAGTTTTAGTTTTAAAATTATTTGGGGTATAGTGAAACCGGAAATACACCACCACTATTACACCTAGGGTAGGATTTTTCAAGACTATATGTGAGTCAGCAGATGCAGAGGAACACCTGGTAAATTTTCAAATTCACTTAAGGTGGGACACCCAGGGTAGTGTGGTCTTCTGAGAAATGCTTTCAGAGGGAATTCTTGCCCTCTCTGATATTTACCAGATAAAAATACATTTTGTGGAGCTTCAGCTGCCCCATAGTTCATGGTGGAGCTATGTTTACTTTTTTTATCACTTGAAGATCTGGTCTGATCTAGTAAAAATACCAATTAGTAAAGACTACAAATTTATGTAGCTATAAACCATATACTCAGTATCTTTTCTATCACTGCAGAGATCAGATGACTTTTTCACATCACGGATCTCTAGTTCAACACTTGCTCAAATACCCAGTTTTGAGAAGTGCCACAATTTTGAGAGATTTCACTGAAAGCCGGACATTAAGTTAGGTGTCTTTCCTCAAGGTAACATCTTGTTTAGATCGGGAGATCATTTTCCCTTCCTGCTCTTGAAAAAGATTTTGCTAGTCACTCGCTGGGTCCTATTAGCAGAAAATAGAGAAAGTTCTGATGCATCATAGCACGCATCTGAAATTCTAATTCCAATTAACAAGAAGTCATCTGTAGTTGTCCAACACCATATTATTAATTCACAAAGCAATAAAGGGATATATTTCAGACTGAATGAGAAGATAGGTACTGAATGGGGTCATAGTACTTCACTACGCATAATTTGTCATGAACTTGAACTATTTCAAACCTACAGAAGTCAAGTTGTACAATGCCTTACCCGTGAATATAATTTCTCACATATAAAAAGCCGTTACACTTGTATGATTTATTCTTGTGAACTTAAAACCTAAATTAGATCTAAATCTGTATAATCCAAGGTTGCATAAGGAAGTATATTTTTGCTGTGAATACGTAGAGTTTTGCTCTCTATGTATTTTTGAGCAAGAAAGGCAATTCTAGGGACATTGTAATATGCTTTCTGGCATTATGATCAATACGTACATTAATTTATTTTAAAATTATATTTAGCAACGGGAACAGTAGATTTGATAATTCATTTAAAAAGCACATCTCAGTTGAATTCTAATCAACTTTACATTCCAAAAGTCTTAAGCCCTTTTTTTTTTTTAACCTACACCCCAAAAATGAAGACTTTGCAAAATGCATTGCCACTGAGTAAAACTTTCTTCTTCCTGCTCATTTCAAAAAATTAAGTTAATTCTAAGGTATAGGGAATCCCAAAATCATTCATTCATCTATGACCTTTCCAGCAAGAGAATGCACAGTTACTAGAATTTTGTACAGTTAGTGCTCTAAGAGTCCTTAAAATGCAAACCTGTAAGAGGAAAGTAAAAACAAATCAAAGTTGATCGTGACTGGCTGGAACAAAATGCTTAAATCAATATGACGATGGCTCATCTGCTCGTCATTTAGCCATTACCTGGGAGACGAGGACCTCCTGCTATGCCTGATTTTTTTATTTATTTTTTTAATACAGATTTACCTCTGCCTCGGTTCTGCAAACACATATGAAGCCAAAGTCATTCCAGACTCCCCCTGTCACACTGTTTACTCTTCGTACCTTATTTTATTTATTCCTGTTTGTTCTTTACATTGGATCCAGGGATAAACACATACAAACATTGGGATGTTCAAAAAGTTTAGTACAACAGCAAGACAGGATAAAAGCCACCAGCTCACATCTATAGCATCCTGGAGAAAATGACAACATAACATAACAATTCTCCTGAGGAAGAAAACCCATGTATTAAAAGATTTTCTTTGAATTAAACCTTATAATGAAGAGGAATGCGGCACAGTTTAGAAATATTTTGAAGTATTTCTTCACCATGTAGAGAAGCCAGGTTAAAACATGTTGCTAGTACAAGTTTAGAAAGAGAAACCTCATTGTCTGGTGTTCAACATACCAAAAGCCTAAGGACATAAGGCATATAACTAAGGAAAGGGCATTTTGATGACCCTATGGACACCCAGGGCCTGATCCTTATCCTACTGGCACTACCAGAAATCCCAAATCTGTTTAAGTCAGCGGTGTTTGACCAGGCTCTGACACTGGGATCAGAATCAGACCAGTTGTGTACTCGCTTGGCTTTTATTGAAAGCCACAAAATTTCTCCAGAAACGTAGCCCCTGGGTTTTTATGGCAACACAGGTCTGGGCAACAAAGGCTACTTGGTCGTAATCGTGACAAAGCAAAGTCTTTAATTCTTGTTCCCAAACTGGCATATATAAGCATTTCTTCTTCTGGGGAGATAAAACGGAGCCAATGCCATCTCTGGAAGAAAAACCTACGATGCAACCTCAAAATAAATACACTTATTTGCATATACAAACACTGGAACCTCATATGTATCTACTAATATCCCTTCCTTAAACTGTTTGGAATATCACATATGCTACAGCTCACACCAACCAGGATAATGAGGGAGGTGTTGTTTTTTGATATTTTTATAGGTTCATATAACTACAGTCAAAGCAACTCTAGGTTCATCCGAGCTACCACATAAAAAGAAAAAGCAGTGATCACAAGTAAGTTTATTTAATAGTCAGCTGTCTTAACTTCAGTCCTCTCTCTGACCTGCGTGTTATACAGTCTTTATTACAGCCTAATCACAGCGCAGTTACAGAAAGGCAAACTCTGAACTGAACAGCTACCGTCACCTCCCTCTCTCTTTTCCTTTCCCAGCAGGTTAAACATGGAAAATGCTAAAAATCTACTGGGAGCGTGTCTAAAATGAAGCGTAAATAGGTACGGAAAACCTATGAGAAAACTGTTATGGAAGGTGCCTGAATGGCAAAGTGCAAAGGGTGACAAGAAGAAAATTGTGATGGCATACAAAAGGCAAGAGAATAAGAAAGATGTGATACAATAGATAGCTGGCGTGAGCCTATCAACTGGCTGGTAGCTCCTGTTCCACCCACCTCCCCCTCAATACCTTCATTTTTTTTTTGTTATGATAAAGGACATTCATGATCAGTAACAATGTTATAATGATAGTAAATGCAGGATTTAAGGTATATAAAACCTTCAAGCCAACATTAGAAAGCCACCAAGGGGGAGTTACCTTGCACGAGGTTCTATTTAGTGATGGCTCCACTCTTTCACTCCCTGACTGCAAATCAGCATTTTTAGTGGACAATAGGCTCAGCAGTGGCCTTATGATTGCCTCTTTTCAAATGGAAATGGCTATCCTAACTCCTCTGCCAGGTTTTTCTTACTAGAGCACAAATTGCAGTTTACAAGGCTCTAAGGGGAAAAAAAAAATCTTAGCTGAATATCTTTTTTTTATTCGACAAACTGACATGTAAATTACCCTTTAAGTGCTCCACTCTAGGGCTCTGATCATCTCCTAATTGTCACAGTCAATTGTAGCCAACAGTCTCTTCAATCCCAAGCGCTTTGACAACAAGCATAAGGATCAAAGCAGAATCAGCTCCCTTCAATATCCTTCTGTTTAGGATGCTACAAAAAGCCTGAAAAAGAAAGGTGTAAGGGCATTAGTGGAGAAGGAACTGCGAGTGGAAAGTACTATAGCAGTCATTTTCTTCTTCACTAATATTATATATCCTTATACGCTCTGTTATTCCACGTTCAGCATGAACACATAAACATCCCAGAGAATAAATGTGGTTTGAAACGACTGGGATATATTACTACTTAAAAATAAATGCATAATGCATTTCTGCTGCCTCCTGCATGCCACCCCCCCCCCCCCCACTCTGGGAAGGAATATAACAGCAATTATTTTTTAAGCAAATTTGGTGGGCCTTTTTTTTTTTTTTTTTCCCCAAAGCAGTCCCACACTCTCTTCCAGGATGACCCGGGCTGCAAACCAGCCTACCCCAATGGAAACCCGTCCCAAGTTGTATTTATGGGGCCAATAGGACTTAGCATGGAGCGGGTTATTCCTGCAGCTCTGCTTTTGCTATCTGAAGTGCCTGTAACCCAAGGTCAGGCAGAGGCTGCAGCAAAACCCTCTCAGTCAGTCGGAATCCAACCCTAAGAGCAGCCAGTTTCAGTCACATCCAAAACGACTGGGAAGAAATACCAGAATAAATAGAGCCGTCCTCAAAGTCCACCCAGGGAAAAAAAAAAAAAATATTTGCTGTAACTCTGAAAGAAGATTCACCTTTCATTGTATTCCAGACCACTTTAGATCAGCACTGCACTACATGGCTTAAATTTTTGTACTAGCTTGCTGTGTTTGATGATATGAGCTTGCTCACTCTGCAGTACGCTTTCATACATTAGTGCCTCGCAGACACTCAAAGTAAGCCTTGTTGAAGTCGTGTTTCTAGGGAATAAGAGTGAGGCGGAGCTATTCCGAGTCATATTTTTACTTCAAAACTTGTACGTATCCACGAACGTAGCAGTAACTCCCACAGAGGCTGGCAGCAAACAGCTTCTGCCACACGGGCTGCAGGGGAGGAATAGCACCGCTCCTGCCGAAGATGTGCTGCTGAAGTGGGAGAAAGCCTGCAGCACACCAGGGAGGCGAACTGGTGATGTGCCAAGCTCTAGAGTAACTCAAAAGGATCTCCAAACGAATATCCAGGCTCTGCAGAGTTGGGAAACTGGATCCTTTTGGCCTCCCCGATGATCTTGTTGCCATAAAGAAGGGAAACAAGAGACTTCATCCATTTTCCTGGATGTCTCTCCCACTCCTGCCAAAGATACTGTGCACGAGAGATAGCTTGAACACTTGAAAACAAAAAATAATGGGAATTTGGAAGTGAAAACCTATTTGTCCCTTCATAAGAAATTCATTCACCACTTACAGCTATTTTTAAGAAACTGCCACTTGACATTTCTTAAAGATGATGCACCTTACCCATTAGCTCACATAACACTGGAGGAATGGCTAGACAAGACAGCTGGATGATGTTAACAACCTGCTGCCCCTCTCCTATGGGTCCCACTTTCCTCGCACAAATTCTGTGTAGAAGATGACCTTAGTCAGATCCACAGACCAGCAGAAAACCACTTATTTGTGTAAGAGGACCCCAAGGCAAGGCTTTGCAGTAGATGTTCCTAAACCATCGCCTACATCACGCTCCCCAAAGATGGCCAAAAGGTTTAAGATGCAAACAATAACCCTATTTTTACATAGAGAAGACTCAGAGCTTGTAGGGAAGACAGCACAGATGCAACGAGGCTTCCTACAGAGCTGCCTCTGCACCCACCCACTGCTGCCTGCACCCACCGCCTCTCACCCAGCCAAGCTCAGAGCCCCCGGCACCACCTTGCAGATGAGCACTATTGAGTTAGAGATGCCAAACGTAGATAACGCATTAGATACAAAGACTGGTGAGAAAAAAGAGTGTTTTCGATAATGAATAGGAACAAAAAGTCAAAATTTCTCATGGGAAAGATGTTCCAAAAAAATGTTGATTGGGAAACATCAAAAGCACTCATTTGAATGATGTTGGAATAATATAGAAGGTTATTCTAATATATCATTTAAAATAAATACAAAACCAAAATTATAAAAATTGAAGTGAAACGTTTGTCTTGTTAAGCAGTTTTATTTCCATATTATCAAAGGGAAATATTTTAACTCTTTCTGACCAAAAATTTCACTGAAAAAGGCATATTCTAAAGAAAAATTTCCAGCTTAGTGAAACGTGCTTTCCCCGCCAGCAAATTTCCAAACATTTTGCAGCTCTATATAAAGATCAATATCTTCCCCAGACAGCTAAGTTCTGAGGTAGCTCCAGTTAATACGTATACAATATTTTCCTTGGTATTCCACTATACAAGGCAAATCCCATTATTTTCTAGGAAGATTATTCCAAGACACTAGGACACCTTCCAAAGGAAGCCTTCCCAACACTAGCAAAGTGCTCTGTGGCTATTTAGCTCACTAGAATTAATTTGGTGTATACAGATATTTTCACCTCTTCATTCACCCACAAGAGTGCCATATGCCAAGAAAAAGCTACAAGGTCACCTGGAATGTAATTAACTTTTTTAAAAAAAAAAACCCTGTGGTTATTTAAACAACAGAAACATTTCCAAATAGCAGGACATCAACTAACACAGCCTGCACTATTTTCTCACCTTACTTGAAAATGCACCCAAATACTTACTACATGAAACTATGGGTTCCCAGCTTCGTCTGGGGAGTTGCTGCTGATAGTCTGCGGAGAGATGAGTAGCACAGTAGAGCTGGACATTTTCCTTGTTTCCAGCTGCTGAATCATAATAAAGAAGATTAAAATAATATTCTTTTCCTAGCAGAACTTCTCCATGGAGATAATTGCTGTAGTGTTTGCAAACTACAGATTTCATTACCAGAAAGTAGCAGAGGGTTCACATGACCGTGAATGGGAGGAGATAAGCTCTTAAAACACATTATGGAAAAAGTTGAAAGGGAACCCTGCCCTACCAAAGAATATGTTCTTTCTTTCAACACAAGAAACCCACAGCACTAGAGACCATTAGATGGACTGAACCATTTGTTGCACGTGACCATTTCATGATGCTCGAGTCGCCATTTATTGCAGGGGATTGAATGATTGCCTTGCACGACTGTAACAAGGGGAAAGGTGCCATAATATTGCTCATGCACAGGAGCAGCAGGCAAGAAAGTGGCTCCTCCAGCTGCCTCCCACCCAGAGCAGCAAGTCATGGGACTGCCTAGGAGCATGGGGGCTCCTCTGGAAGCGTTACCCCAAAAAAGGAGCACTGAATGCCGACCAGAACATGGTTTACTGATAGGATGCTGATGCCCTTTCCTACAGACTTGAACATAAACCCCCAGTCTGGTTGTAAAGGAGCAGAATAATAGTGCCCATTGTGTCATTGACATTTCTCTTGGAGGGGGTGGCTTTTCGGTAAGCAGTTATGTTTCCTTATTTAGTTCTCCCCTACAACCGTGGATTTTTGCAGCCCTTATTTTTCTGCTTCTGGAAAGTAAAAAGATGACAGGTTACATCTGGGAAGTCTAGAAGTCACAGCCAAGGAGCGTTCACTGATGTGATGTGAAAGTCCATGGCTACGTAACCACTTTAGGACTATCGCAAGATTACTGATACAGCTCCTGAATTACCAAAGATTAACCAATGTGTTCTGGTCATTAAATCCTTGTTCAATTCAGTCTTTCAGGCAACAAAGACATCCTATTTCTCTCTGGGATGCCTTGCAGGTATCAGTGCTGCGTTTGCTAAGAATATATATCAAGTCATTACCTCTGCAATGGCCAAAACCATGTGAAGTGCCTTCAGAAGTCCTTAGGAAGCCATCTGCTTAAGCCTCAACTGGGACTTGTTTTAAGGAAGTCACATGCTGCTTTTTAAGTGATTATTTCTAGGTGATGCTCAGGGGCAGGGAGGGAGGGTTGGTGACCACAGCTCCTTCTGTGCAAAGCAGAGATTCAAGCCATTGAATACTGACAACAGTGATCACAAGACTAGTATTCATACTAAAGAGAGCCAAGTTGTGCACAACTGCTCGATCTTGGGGAGAAGAGGCTTTCTTGGGTGTCTTCATAGCTCATTAGCACAGTTTCTACTGCAGTTAGCTCAACCACACAGCTTCCGCTCTAGCCACATCCTCCTAAGCCCAGGAAAACAATCGCAATCCCATTTTACAGAGGAGGACATAGAGGTTGTTTTAACAGTGGGATCCAAGTCTATTAAAAGCTAATGAGAAGTTACGCTGTCCAGTGAATTCACCAAAGTCATAAAAAATTGGTTTCAGAGCCAGGGCCACAGCATAGAAGCTCCCAGGTCCTAATCTGTGCTCAGGCTGTTGGGTATCACGAAGACTTTCCTGCTTTTAACTCTTGCTAGGTCAAAGCTGGGCAGCTAAACCTACATTGGCATTGCTCGCTTCCAGACTCATGCACGACAAAATACACAACAAGGGTATCATTCACGGATGCCGAGATTAGAACTTGATTGTGAAGAATGCTGTTTCAAATAATAACCAGAGAGTTAGAAAAGGCATGTCTAGCCACATGTCTGTTAAGAGGAATATTGCGCAGCATTTATCAGCTCAGACAGGAGCTTGCTTCATAAAACTGGTTTCAATATAGGATTTTAAGTATAGGGCAACCGATAGAGTGAATATAGCCATTATTTTACACTAGGAGGATTTCTATCTATTACTAAGCTGTAATTTTAATTGACATTAAGCAAGAAGAACCACAAGAATAGAGCGAGTGCCCATTTCTCACAGCCCATCGATCTTGCGTATAGTTACTTAGGGCTCATATACCACCAGTTTAGAAACATGCATAATTGCTTCTGGTCAACATCGTATCACTGCCAGATCACACATTAAACAGATAACCACTATTATTATAAGAGTAACTTCCTTGACCTCATATTTTGGTCTGGCTCTGAATTCCTGTACTTTACCAGTTTGGTTTGTTGCATTATGCCAGCCTTCTGCCTCTACATGTCATTTTCTACTCCTGTAAGTGACCGGTGCAATGGAGAGCTTACTATAAAAATGCATATTTGAGCACATGAATAGAATAAATTCAAGAAATATGATCACAGTTGCTCCTGCAATGTTTTTATAAACACAGAGTCTCTGCTTTTTTATTATAGTTAAGGTACAGTGTGTTATTTGGCAGAGGAATCTGACTTGAAAATGTAAAAGGTTCAGGCAACCACACATTTGGAAATCTTTCCTTAAAACACGGCTCTGGTTTTTAAACATAGCAAAATTTCTGGAAACTTCAGTTTCTCAAAGTCTGCCAAAGCTCCAGTCACATGTAACATATTCTTGGGGCTTACATATAATGTTTCAAGTAATAAACAACATCTTGTTTAGAGGAGGATGGAGAAAAATGGGGGAAAGCACTCATTAGGAGTCAAAGCTCTACGTTAGTACTGAAAACAAAGCATGTTTCTCGCAATGAAACTTCAGAATAGCTTTTATAATGTATTAATAAGACATTCATGTGCTCTTCACACCTCTAATAATTGCAGTTAAAATCATAAGTTAAATTCTTACAGCAATTAGATAAATCGTATTACAAAAGAAAGAAAATTTCATACTCACTGAAGTACACTCAGGTTTTCAGTAACGGAAAAAAAACTTCTGCTCATCCTAATTCAGTAACAGAATGAGTTACGTATTGTACGTATAGCTATAGATCAGCAGTAGCCCTTCAGTGCTCTCTGGATAACTCATTTATCATGCACTTTTTATTCAGGAACAAGACTGCATTTAAAAAAAATAACAATAATGTTGTTTCCATATGAAGGCTCATCATGCAGAATATTCACAGCTTAAATATATGCACAGTCATCTCTACTAGTCAGACACCATTTCAGTCCGCTCATCAGAATACACATTAACAAAATGATATTGAGATACAGAAATAGCACACTACAGCCAGGATTGAAGTACAGGCCATAATACCTACCTCACTGGGATCTGGTAAGGTTTAATTAATTAATGCTTATGAAGCTCTATGAGCTCCTCAGATCATCACTTCAATTCATTATCACCCCCATTTGTTTTGTGTCCCACTTCCCCCCTCAATTCAACAGTGAGTTTCTTTGGGAAAGTGTTGCATTTATAGAGTGATGAACAGATGAAAGCAGTTGGAGTGATTTGGCCTCGTTGCGTTTGCAGGAGTATAAGAGGGAGCAGGAAACCTTCCCCTTCCTTTCTGCTCAAGTCACTTGGTATCTGGTCTAAGGAGAGCATGAAGCTTCATGATCTGTGATGTTTTTCTCAAGAAATCGCACCTGATCAAAAGTGTGTCAAAATGCAACAGAAAAAGTTGAAGGCAAGATTGTAACATTAAAGAATTTGGTACTAGTCTGGGAAACTTCCTTACTCGCATTTATGTTAATTAAAGATAGGCATGAGCTATAAAGCTCAGAGGGGGTATGGATGCAGGCATCTGGTTCTTGCCTCATCTCTAATAATTATTAGATACATTGGATGGAAATAGTTGGAAAGAAAATCAATAAGAGAATGAATCAAGAAAATTAATGGCAGATTCAAATACTTACATGTATAGGATTTCACTCAAGGGCGAGACAAGATAAAATTAGTAGTCTGTATTGAAACAAAACAAAATACAGTTTGATCAAACTTCCATTCAGTGGAATATTCTTTAAAGACTTCAGATTTTGGCATTAAATAAGTTGGGTTAGAGAACTTAACAGAAAAGAAAGGGAAGATTATCTCGTGAAACTCCAAGGTTGCTATAGACTTTCAGAGAAGAAACCAGATTAAGACAACAAAATTACTGGTGGAAGAAAAGCTGATAAAGAAGACTAGAATTTGATAATGGAGGAATTTAATTATTCAGGTATCGATTGGTATGATAACTATGTGGAAGCTAACAAAGTTTGTTTGTAGCAGCAATGCTATTAGTTCACTGAGCAGCCAGGAGCTATGCTGAACCCCATACTTGGAGATAGGCATGTATACTGTTCTAAAATTAATTTTAATTATAAAATTTAACTTTAATTACATTCTTAAATTTCAATATAACTTTTAAAGTTAATGATAGGGAGTTCAAACCTCACTATCCTCAAGATCCTCATAGATTTAAGGGGTAAATGAATAGAAAACATTCTTATCAAGAAAAGCTTGGGAGATTCACAAAGTAAATAGACTCAGGCCAAAAAACAATTAAGAAAACCCAAATATTCTCTTATTATTCATTCAAAGAGAAAATCGTCCTAACAGTAAATGAATTGACACAACCAATGGTGGGAGGAAATGTGCCGATAACACACAACATTGGCAATCTGGTAGTATTGAACCAGGGGAAAGCAAATATGCCTTGGGGGGGGGGGTTGTAGTTATTCTGATTAAAAATTTCTTCTGACTGGACTTCAAAGGTGGGACCTCATCTTCCAGAACTTACAAATATAGGTTGTTGTTGAGATATTTTTGTTCCTTTCATAGCAAACCAAGAGCTTAGCAGTTTATAAATGGAATTGACCTCATGTGGTCCCATGACCAGAAGACTGGTCTCCAGTTCCATATATTATATATCTAACCACTGTAATATAATCAACATACCTGGGAGCAGGTACTTAAAATCCAGTTCTCCCCTAAGGTAGAAGAGCTCCAGCAAGAGGAGTGGGCAACAAGCTTGTTGAAGCTGAGGTCTTCATGTTTTAGGTCTCCTTCAGACCAATGTTAAAATTGACTTGGTTTTCCCATAGGATGAAGACACAATTTCTTCACCAACTTGCATGAAAGCAGGAATCAGCAGCTGATGATGTGCTTTGTACAACACTGCAAACTCCTCCTCTGCCATTGAAAGAAAGGTGTCTAACGCTGGTGGGATGGAGGTTAGGGACGCCCACAGGGTTTGGGATGTTCCCAGGCTGCTGAGTAATGCATGAAGAACCTGAGGTGTCCCCAGAAAGCTTCCTGGCTTAAATGAATGTTGTTTTGCCTTGTTCTTTCCTTGCCTTGTACGGAAAGTTCAACTCTCTTAGATTCGATTGCCATCTCATGTTTCTGCCACATGTGAGAAAAAAGTGGTCCCAGGTAGATCTGTCAGACTTTCCTTTTCATTGGTTAAAAAAAGATTAATTCTTTTCATGAAAAGTAATCTTCTTTCAGAGAAAACCCCAGTTTTCATTAAAAAAAAAAAAAAAAAGCTTGAAAAAAAATTAAGATTTTGTTTTTCTGTAAAAAAAAAATTCTTTTGTTTGGAACCGTAACCACAAGGCTCCACTGCTTGTTCCTCGCCATGATTTATAAGCAAGGCTATAGTTCATGCAAAGTATCATCACACTTCAGCAGAGACCTGGACACCTCAGGAGGCAGAGACCCCTCTTTATGGAGGACTGTGGCACCCAAACTACAGCACCCGTTAAACAGGTCCCTTAAGAACTAGATTATACAAATTCCATTTGTTTTAGTCTTAAATTTTTCATTTTATTTCAATTCAAGGGCAGGGACTCTTTCCTGTGTAAACTGTTAGCTTTCCACTATTACAATCAAACTAAGCAGGGATCTGATATTAATCACTTACTGTATTGACCAGAGATTGCCAGGTTCATCATCGTAATAAAGATCTACAGACGTGAACAGAAAGCTGGGAAGGACAGCAAACATGCTAAAATAGTGAAACAATGGAAAAATAAAGCATAAGAAATTACTAATGTGAAACAAAATATTATATAACTCGTATAATTTAATAAAACATTAAGAATTATTTTTGCAGCAGCAAATAAAAATACACTTCTTGAGCCAAAGAAATCCACAAGAAATGTGGGCAGAGATCTGTAATAAATCAGAAACGTTAAGAAGCATCCCAACAGTCATTTTGATCTCTTGGCACTGAAGTAAAGCGGGTGCAGTGCATAAGGGTTAACTCCTCGGCTCACATAAATCAAGTTAACACCATTTAAGTTAGTGAAATGTATTCAAAGTCAAATTCATTTACTCCAGCCAAAGATCTGTCCCTAACTCTATCCTTTGCATTTTATACTGCATTAACTATTTTAACATATTCAGCTTTAAAGCCCAATATACTTCAATACAGTCTCCATTACATATACGCACTTTTGTGTACACATGCATATGCAGAGGAATACATACATATAAAATATTTTTCTAAATCATAATATAAACAAATTAACATAACACGATTCATAGCTATGAAAAATAGAATAGGAACGGGGTTTGCAGGATTTAGTGAGGAAACGCGCTGAAAATCCTAATTTGAGTAGAGTAAAGCAATGTGGATTTTTGAGCAGGAAATCTTGCTCAAATAATTTGTCAGAATTCTTCAAAGATATCCCTGCCAAGGTAGACAAGAAAAATGCTATGGATGGTATACAATATGCCTAGACTTTCAAAAGAGCGTTGATAAGATCCTACACTGGAGATTACCAGCAAGGTACAGAGCCACTGCATAAATGATAACAAAGTTTAATGAACTGATAACGGTCTGAAAACAGCATTCACCGAACGACTTAGAGATCGGCAGTCAATACAGGGTAGTGCTTCGGTCAGGTTAGGAGCTTGTCTCGTCTCTAATCTATGTAAAAGAATTAAATCAGAATATCAAAGGTAGCGTATCAAAATGTGCCGGGGACATAAAAGTAAACAGGGGCTCTCGCAACAATTGTCTAACACCGGTTTGAAATGCAAGATCCAGAGCACCAGCAAAGGCAGCATCAGCACCGCCAGGAACGCGCCGCTGTGCTGGAGCACGGAGCCGATAGAGCAAAGTAAAAGGGTTTTTCTGACGTGGTGGAAAATGTGAAAACGTGCTCCATGTGGGCAGAGGGATGGCAAGAAATGGTGGGTGTTGCTACGCGAGGGGAACAGGGGGATCTGGGCGCTGCTTGGAGAGAAGGGAAGAGCTCAGGGTGGAATTGGAATTCCAGGAAATGTGAAGGAATAGACAAGAGGATGCTCTGAGCTTTTTTAATCCTTAGGAGATCGGAATTTTAGAGGCGATTAAAAAACCTTCTGAAATGAAAAAAAAAAAAAAGCAACGAAACCACAACTTTTTTTTTAATCCCAATTTAATGGATAAGTGTTTGGGTAAGACCTTTTTTCCCAGGGACGGCTACTTTGTGCTTTTATTGTAAGGGTCAGATAACCCTGAGGTTATTCAGCTAAAGACTTTTCAGCAGTCATTTTGTCCCTGATCATAACTACCCAGAATTTCACCAGATATTTAAATAAAACACAGCGTTGGTTAGGAATGGGCTCTGCTCACTGTGGCTCTACTACTTTTCTCAGCTCTTATACCCACATTACTTCAAACAACTTGTCCAACACTAGGCCCAAACTCTGTTGGCTTTACTGACATATCTACTTCACTCATTTTTTGGAAGAACAGCAAGACCAAAAAGATTTGGCCTCATGAGCATTTATCAGACCTGAACAAAGATTAAAGTTTCAGCTTATTGTACATTTTTTACCAATTATGGTCTTTATCATCCTTATGCACGGACCCTCACAAAAGAGCAGTCTGACATTGTGGTGGTCACTACACTAACTTCAACTTTTGCAGAACAGAACCTTTAGGCAAGGAATTAAAAAAAAAAAAACAAGGATTTAAGCTATGGGTGTTCACAATCCGACAGATGCCACGGGAAATGTCTTTTACATCCCTCAATGCCCAGAGCAATCCTGTCCAGGCCCAAAGCGGCATTTTCAATTCCTCTTTGGATCAGCAGTTCCCTGGTAAGGCTGGATTCAAGCCCCTAAATTTAAAAGTAAATTTTTTTGAGATTTTTACAGGGCTTTCTTAATCGCTGTGGTTCCTGGATATAAACCTGAAGTATTCTATGCCTCGTAGATACTGTACACTAATTATTTTATTTTTTTTCACCAGCTACATGCCCATGTTTTCCTCTCTGTCATAACTGTTTCTTCACCTGCCTAAAACCAAGAGATTTCTTATTTTTCTTCTGTTTCCAAGTTTCTCATAGTTCCCTGTACACCCAGCGCTGCCATCTTAGTTCCTGAATAAAACCTCAATGTTTCTCAACAGGGTGCAGAATTCTTCCCCAAAACAATCTTTGCTAGCACTGCCACTTTTTTCAGGGGAAAATCTTAAACAAAAACAACAACAAAAAAAAAACCACGCCCAAAAAAATCAAACATTCTATTCATTGTAAAAGCAAGTTGCTTCCCCAAACAAGAGAACGTAGGTAGGTATCAGAAATAATTGTAAACATATTGGTCTTCTGGGATTTCAATGCACTTAAACAACAAATTTAAGAGTCTTTTCTCGATCTTGCATCACAGCGATCTACTTTGCCTGCTTCCCACTTTATACTTCACCCAGGGTATTTTTGTTTCTCCAGCCTATTGGTCTTCGAAACTTCAAAATCACGCAGGTTTATTTGCGATTTGTGCTGCTTTACCCATGTTTGTGTTCAGATCTCTAATGACATTCCCCTTTGAGTTGCCTCAGAGGAAGGGAAAAAAACAGGTTTTTTAAAATGTCGGCGTTCTGAGGAAGCATCTGTATGCTAATTCGCCCTCAACTTTGCTAGCAGAAAATTTAAAGGGAGATAGTTTTTAATAAATGAAGACCAGTTAGCAGTTAGAAATCTTTGTAACGTTACTGATTACTTGGGAGCTTTTTTCCTCCCACCAGCCTTCAAAGCTGTTTCTTGACTTTAGGAGATCATTATAAGTTAATACTTGACTACCGAAAGTCCTGCTCCACCTTAAAAATTGTACTGAATCTGTCAAACATCAATTTTGAATCAATGCCAATTCAGTATAAATAAAGTGTGATATGGACACTCCAGCAAAGGATAGCCTGCAAATCAAAAGAACTGTTATCGCACAGGGAACGTGATAAATTTTCTCCAATAATTCCAATTTTGATCACCTTTTCCAGAGAAGAACTTTAGTGACTCAAATAGGAATAAGATATGAAGCAATCGTTGTTTCCGGCTGTTAAAGATGCTTGATACAAATGAAGGCTGAGCCTAGTCCTTTCTAAAAAAGACCTAAACATTAACATTTTCATAATTAGGCTGAAAACTGAAGTAGTGGTTGCATCTGGTGAGTTTAAAAGGGGGGAAAAAAAAAAAAATGTTATGCCAATTAAAAATGAAAAGTCTAGGAATAAACAGTAAATTCACGTAGAGCTACCCGATTCGCAGCATAGTAGGCATTATGTCAAATAAAACCACTGAGTGAACCGAAGTATTAATGAAGAGAAGAGATAGCCAGACATGTTTACATAGGCAGACCGGGCTGGAGGATATATCGACAACGCGGGGAGGTGTGTTGTAATAAACTTGAAGGGGGACAGACTTGTTGGGCCAAGTGTCCCTTCCCCGTCCAGGAATTCCTCATGTCCTCATTACCCTTTCACCCCTGGACAGCTGCAATATTAAAATCTGGCTCATGTCTTAAGGAAATTGAGTTTAATGTCCTTAATTTAGTCCCCAGTCCACATATATCCATATCACAAAACAATCACACAATTTGGCTCGACGGACAGTGTCTGCTCAGGAAAGAGGCCCACCCTGGAATGGCAGGGCTGTTGCAAGGCAAGTCTAAGACCTCTTTAAAGCAAGCGTAGCCAGGGTAAAGCGTGAGTGGTACGTTCACACTTGAGAGAAACCATCTCATTTTCATTCCTTTGTTTTTCTGGTATCCTTTGCATGTAGCGTTTTAATTACCAAAGCAGTCGGCATGCTCCTATATCATGACAGCAGCCAAGTTGGGCGAGAACGAATGTGACCTCTTGGTTTTCTCCTGTTTTCTTCACCTCTAAATGGAGGGTAACCTCAATAAGGAGCAAGTTATGGGCCTGATTCCGTACGACTCGCTCCTCTCTGAAGCACAGATGGGAGCTGCAGGGTTAGGTGCTGCATCGATAGATTACGTAGCAGACAAAATATCGGTGGCATGTTTTGGTCCTGAGGATTGATATGCAATGCTCCGAATGCGAAAGTCAACTGCTAAATAATCTGCAGTCAGAAAGGGGCAGAGCAGTTGCGGCGATGAAAAAAAAATGTGAAGGGGATAAAAATTAATCATCAAAAAGGTTTTTATATTTTACGTTAGTAAATCATTTTAACTAATTGATTACATCATTTCTCCAGCCAGGCTTCCCATTTGAAATCTTCAGGAACCGGTGGGTAGGGATATAAAATGCACTTGTTCTCTTCATCTGGAAAATATTTATGCTGCATGTTTTCCGACACTGTGGATTTTTTCTCTGTATCTTTCTTTAAGAATATTTTTTGTGCTTTTGTGATGATTGTCTTCTATCTATTTGCTTCCCGACATAAGGAGCATAAAATAGTATGTAGATGCCTGAAGAGTATTAGTAGAAATGTCAATGTACTGGGTGCATTTTGGGGTGGCAAGAAGGGTGTAAGATGGAGGATAAGTCTGTCAGCTCGAGGCAGAAGCAGCTGATTTGTAAATAACAAAATTGTAGGATTTATTCTTTTTGATGCACTGCACTTTTATTAAAAGAAAATCCCCTGGAAACCTCTGTAAATGGCATGAAACATGTAATTAGACTTAGCTTTTCTCACTCTCTGCTTATTTAAATGCTCAGTAACTTCAGCGGTGATTCAGTAACAACTGATTTTATAGAAACATCTGACAATGAGAACAAATATTTGCAGTGTTTTCAGTCTCTGTTCTATATTTCTCCCTGCTCACCACAAGGCACGAGGGAGAGCTTGCCTTCCTTGCGTGTAGATCAGCACCGCTTTCTCCGCTGCTCCCACCTCTAACCATGTCCACTTTCCGACATTAAATATCAGATGTGTCTTTTCACGCCTTAGAATAGAATCATAGAATAGTTTGGGTTGGAAGGAACATTTAAAGGTTATCTAGTCCAACCCGCTGCAATAAAAAGGGACATCTTCAACCAGATTAGGTTGCTCAAAGCCCCATTCAACCTGACCCTGATTCATAACCTTGATTCTTAGCTCCAAAATGCTACCCCCCAAATTCCAGACACAGACCTTGCTGATAGCTCCTATCCTCCCAAAAATGAGTGCCACCACCAGGCAGGCTTTGGCACAGGCAAAGACACCACTGCCAGGCACAGCTGGTGGGTGGGTGGGTGGTGGCACAGCAGTTGACCCAGGCACTCAGCTGCCCCAAGTGCAGATATCCAAGACCATGCCGCGGTTGGGTTTGTTTTCTTTTCCCTGGGCTCCACCACTTCTAGCCTTTCCCTGTTTGCTCGGGAAAGAGTTCTTGCATGCAGAGAGCCACCCCAGCAGTCACTGGTATAGATGAGCTATAAAGTCACACAGGGTTGACTTCGCTCCCCTGATCGTCCCCACCAGCTCCCACAGCCATCAAAGCTACCTGCGTAGCAAACCCTGGGTCATCTCACTGATTTTGTTTTCACCCTTTGGGCAGCAATGTTCAGTCCAGTTTACACTCCTGCAAAGGCAAGTGATAGGTAGGAGGATGCCATCAAGATGACTGCTACCAAGTTCAACCTCTCCACCCAGGACCAGCGCCGAGTGCAGTGGTTGTAATGTCCCATTCCTTGCCCCTCTTGTCTTGGTATCTTCTGGGGATCATGGTGGGCCTGTTCACATCTCTGCCGGCTTCAGTGGCATCTGCTGCCCATGACACATGCAAAATTAAAGGGTAAATAATGAACATCAATCCTCCTAATATGTGTGGTGTCCTGGATCCATGCAAATGTGTTTACCTGTGGGGACATGGCTCGGTCAAATTATGGCACAGGAGACAGGGACCCGGAGTTGCAATTCTTGACTTCTGGGAGCCAAGGACATCAAATGCTCACAGCAACACAACTCAGGCTGCCAAAACTATTTTGGAGACCATTTTGCCTCTTTCCTAGCGCAGAATTTGGGAAATCACATCCATTCGTAACCTCCTTGTGGTAGGCCCATTGGCAGGTGGACCCACTGGGTGAACACCAAACGGTATTGCCATATTCTGCCTCATGTCTTTTTTGCACCCATTTCCAACCTTTCAGAACAAGGGAAAAGAATACAGTCAATATAGTCTCTTCTGAATTTAAAAAAAAAAAAAAAAGAAAAAAATAGCATTTTTTTGAGGGTTTCAGGTTGAAGGTTGTTTGTANCAGGTTGAAGGTTGCTTGTCAGAATCCAAGAAGAGAGCAGCAGTTGTTCTGACACTGCGGTTTTCACATCCTTGTCAGAGATTTGAATCAGGATAGCTGATGTGTGTTAAAAAAGGATGGTGAGGTTTAAAATAGTTTAGATGCTGCCTGGAGCAAGTTCTAAGCGATATAGTAAGAAACATTGGTAGGAGTGTACATGCACCTAACACCATCCATGTGGGGAAATGACTTCTTCAAATGCCAGTACCTTTAATGCGACGCTGACCTGGAATACCACAGAGCAAATGACCCAGAGAGGCGTCAGGGAATTTCCCAAGAAACATTCTTAAAACATAAACTGGGGAGGGATTGAGAACCTGGAGAAAACTTTCATGGCGAGGGAAAAAAAAAAAAAAGCTCTCTCCTGTTTTTGACAGCTCTAATAACCCAGAGTCTAAGATTTGGGCTTGGAAAGGGGCCAGTTGGCCAAGCCTCCATCCACAGACGAGCTGGAGATGCTGCTGATAGTCGGAGGGAAGCGAACAGAAGAACTGGCAAGTCCGATGCCACCCCTGACGAAGGGGACGTCTGCCAGTTTGTGGTTAAATCTGCAGTTTAGGTGTGCAATGGTCGCTGGGACGTGTGTCTCCGCTTCGCCGGGTATCTATTACAGTCAGCAGCCCCGCGCAGAACAGCAGCAATTTTCCAGATATCGGGCAATTCTGTAAACATGGAATTTCTTTGAAAACTGTGCTGCGATATCTAACTGTTTCAAATCATTTGGGATCTTCTAAATATTTTTGTCACCCTTGTGTTTCTGTAGATTTTGAAATATACAGATAATCTCCTGAAGTCGCAGAGGAAAGAAAATATTTTCCTCGCGGTGGTGATAAGAATTAGTTGGGGCGATCCATGGACTCTAAAATTTTTGGATGGCCATCAAAATGTCAGCTTCGCACCCAGGTTCTCTGCTGGTACCTTCACCTCTGTCAGCTGAATCAGTAGTCAGAGGGGAAAATGATGAGACACTAAGAAAGCCAGGCAAAGGTAATTTGATGTAGTCCCAAATAGGTAGAACAAGGGCTACTCTGTCATTATATAATTTATATTCACCTTTCAGCCTAGTTAAAACAAAACAAAAGAAAAATCTCCGTTTTCCGGGTTAATAGCTCCACCACAAAGTTGTCCACTGGCCTCACAAAGGCGCAATAACATCTGAGGGGCTTTGGCCGACGTTCTCAGCGCTGGATGCCGTCACTGCTGTTGTTCCTTCTGCCCGTGGCAAGGGGTGACCCCAACAGGCAGCTCTCCCCTTGCAAAGAAGCCTGGGTGCATCTCGGGGATGTTTGCTTTCTCTCTTCCTTTCAGAACCAAAAAGCGGAGGTTTA
>VYZM01003660.1:2242172-2261395 GCA_013398915.1 Dromas ardeola
CTAACGGTAATCACTGAAGCAATGATGATTATTGACTGAAAGGTATTTTAAAATGTGAGCTCCGTTATGTGGAGCTTGGCAGGCAGCTGCAGTGGTGCGTTTGGACTCCTTATTGCGGTGTAAGGGGCTGTAAAAATATACCGAAATATTAGCAAGCCGGCATAGGTGCAAATCCTAACCCGACTGCAGTCGATGGGGGTGCGCGGGGGACTCCAGCGGGACACGGACCAGGAAAGTCAGGTTTGATGCCTGTGACTGGTTGTAGTGGAAAGCTGTGGGATCCCACTCGTTTGAAAATTCAGCCTCATCAACCCAAATCTAAGTTTGGGCTTTTTCTTTCCTGTCTCACGGGAACTCCAAGGCGGCGGGAGATCAGGTAGAGCTCTGCTGCCACGCGTCAGTCCTCTCCCCCAGTTACATCTCTGGAGTTTCCTGGGCCCGTTTCCCATGAGGACAGACCAAATGCCATGAGAAACGTGAGCAGGATTTGGCCCCGAACAGGCAGTGCTCACTCCTTCATAAACTGAGCCATGGCCATTGTAGTGGTGGGGAAGTGCAGTGAAGGAAAAGAAGCTTCGCCGAGTCCAAAAATAGAAAGTAAACATAAATATTTCTACTTTGCATGTCAGATTTCAATCACCTCTCAAAACAACTGAGCTTCTTGATTTAATTAATTACAGCTTTTTTTTTTTTTTTTTGTTTTGGGGTGTGTGTGTGTCTTCGGAAAGAGCCAAATGAAAATATCCTCTTTGTTTTCCCTTTGTAACTACCGGAGCTTTCCTCGAGTTTTAACTCTTCCGCCGCCCCAGCACCCTCAGCCTTCCTTTTTCTCTGCTCTTCTTATCGCTGCCATCCCATGGCAAGCCCCAAAGCCTGGAACATTTTGTAACGACTATGTGACAAATTGTTGGGCTTTTATTCGCGTCGGACATCTTTTGCCAGGATTGCTTGTTGTTTTTTCTGTTTGGCTGTGTCATGGGACCAAAGGTGGCTGCTTTTGTGCAGCATGTCAAATCTGGTTAACATGCAGCCATTTATCTTTAAAACCCACTCCCGCACAATGGCAGGGGTGTATCGGGCCACTTGTATGGGCTCCAAGCATCAAACATATATATATATATATAATTTTCGGTGCCATCCTCTCTATATGTGTGGATGCTCCTCGGGCTGCGGCACCGCGGTGAGCAGGTCATGCAGCAGACAAGATGTTTCATAATTTTGGGAACCTTTTAGAGACAAATTGTACAGTGCAAGTGTAGTGTAACTGAACTGCTGGTTGCCCAGTGAAGTGTAGAAAATCAGATACAGCACAGCCTGAAAGAATGAAACGAGAATTCATATCTATGTACATACATGGTACTTTATAAAGAATTCACAGACAGAGAAAAACACATTTATTCCCTTTTTCTCTGCTTATATTTGAGGATTGTGCACAGGGTGTGTGTGTGTATAAATGTGTTTATGTGCATGGTATATATTCATACAAATAATATGCCACGAGATATGGGAATAGTTGTATGTGCGATGCATTTATATGCATAAGTGGTAGGTTTGCAGGTTAATGCCTGCTTGACTCTCTGTGTGTGTAAATGATGGAAAGGTGCTCAGCACGACAAAAAGACGAATTATCCTCGAGAAAAAAACCCCAAACATTAAAAAGCCCCAAACTTCCACAGCAAAGTTTGCAGCTTTGGGTGCTTTTCCGGTATTTAAGTCACGCAGAAACGTTTCTGATGAAAACGATTTCCTTACAGTTACAGCGATAATTATCAAATAAAGAGGCTGGTAAAGAAATGGGAAAGTTTGAGTCAAAAGAAAAATAAGGGCTGGCTGCAAAGTCCTGGTGCCTTTTTGCAGTTGAAGCGTCTGAGATAGCGGGACTCGATGTTTTTTTAATGATTTGCTGTGTTGTGTAATAATTATACATATAGTGCAGTGAGGTTACTTGGAGGAACACCGCTCTATGTATGTTGTTTTTTTTTTTTTTTTGAGCAAAGGACCCAGGAGATTGCCTTTCACTTTGAAAACAATCCCTAATATCAGGAAAATGCTCTGTTTGTTTATGCGTACATAATGCAAGTTTGTCCGCCTGGGAACTGCAGCAAATGGGAGAAGTATGCATGGATTTCACAGGTAACAGGATTACGTGGGCACATAATTGATCCATTTGGAGAAAAAAATGACAGTGCTCTAAAGATGCCTAGGCTTTGGAGATGGAGTTTATGAAACAGGCATTTGTAAATTCAAAGGAATCAATATGTCAATTTTATTACATCTCAGGACCAGCTGGGCATTAAAGGAACAGTAGCCTTTTAAAAATGCAGCTGCGTATTCTTGCATTGTGTACCTTCCTTAAAAGGCTTTGAATTTTAGAAAACGTACTTTTAGCAGCGCTTTGCACCTTTTCAGTGACCAGTTTGCATGGACAAAAGAAGACACAAAACATTACATTGTGTCAGTTTTCCTCTTAAGCCAGTTGGCAAAAACCCTTGGGCTTCAATTATACCATGCAAAAATCTTACCAATAAATATACACATGGAAGGAGACCAATGCCTGTTCGTATCCCAAATGTTGAAAAAAATATTTGAGGTTTTGAACCCAGGACTCATCACATGTTGCAGAGGCAGCATCATAACGTGAGATACCTGAACGGGTGCACTAAAGACCACACGTGAAACGTGGTCGGAATCATTGTAAAACAGTATCTTCTCTTTCCTTCTCACTGGAGTTTAAACTCCCAGATGATTAAATTCAGTGCAAAGCTTAGTTTTTTCCAAGGAACAAGCAGTCTTCGGCTGGCCAGATTCTGCAATGCAACTTTTCATACACGTTGATATATGATGTTGAATGGAATTTGGGTTGCAGCGGTGATTGCTGCCTGAAGGCTCTCAAGGCCACCCTGAAGAGGCTCTAGATCCCAAAGATGCATTCTCAAGGAATTAATAATGGCCACTGAAGTTTTTCCTTTGGAGAGAAGGAGGTTAGCCAAGGAGCAAGTGAGGCTTTCCAAAATACGTTGTACACTCCTCTACCTGAAAGGCATTTGGTTGAGGGACTGTGTTAGTAAAAGCCACTCTTGGCCCCAGCCTTCAGTAGATACCCTGTTGTCTTCTCGCCTCTGCTTGCTGGTGATATTGATGTGGATCTGATGGCTACAGCCTACACTGCAACTCCAAATTTATATTTAACATTGCCAAAGCAATCACTGATTTGGGGTACCTCACTATGACAACTCTAGAGGTTCAAGCATGCTTCGAAATATTCAAGTTTTTGAGTCCCAGAAAGAGGTACGTAGGATCGATGTCCACTGCTTCCTGAGACTTCTCTGCCTTCTCAGCTGCCACAGCTTTATCATGGTCCTCTCTGATCTTCTATAATGTTCCTCCGTCTCCTTTTGCACAGTTTCCCTTTTTTTGAGCTCATACTTTGCAGGCCATCTTGGCTACACTCAAGGGCTCTGTACAGTACCCCAACCTACCCAGTAATTCTATTTTTTCTTGCCTGAGGAGCTCTACTTTCCATAAGGTATGGTTACAGTGTTTCTCCAGTGGTCTGCTAACATTTAACCATGTAAATATGCCTTGGGTGATGTGGGATCACACCATAAATGGGCTTATTATATTAGTGAGCAGTGTATAAAACAGGTAGAGTACTCTCTATATACGTATGTATATTCTACTATAGCTCTATCTTCCCTAAACAAAAGCATGAAGTGAATATGAAAGAATAAAAAGTCCCGTTTTCCCTGAAAGGGTATGGAAGAGCAGATACAAACAACACAAGCTAGTTCTGTAGTGGTCATAGACTTAGCAGGAATTAAAACTTTATTATGCAATGATGTACTTTCAAAGTATTTTTTTAAATATTCATGTGCTAAGGAAGACATGGAAAAAGAGGTTCAGAGTGTTTCATAGATTTGTGGCATTGTAGGAAATAAAAGTGACCTTCTGCCAAGCAGTGATGCTCAGAATTGACGCCAATATACATAAATGAAGTTGAGAGAAACTATATGAACTCAACAGCTTAAAGCTTACAAAACTTCAGAGGTAAGATTTCCTTTCAGCGTAGCTTTGCCTGTGTGCTTAGTTGTGAAAGGTGTGAGGTACACACCCTGTTCCTCTCAGCATCCTCCACCCGTGATGTGATGCCGAGACAAGCCTTAGCTCTAACTAGTCTAAACGAACATTTTCCAAGCCCCACAGCAATCTCCACTCAAAAGATGTCATCCCTTTCCATGCTTGCTAGAGGAGAGTCAAGGGAGGCAAGAAGAGTTGCAGTGACTTGGCCGAGGCCTCCCAGCAAGCCAGCTGGAACTAAAAACCTAGAACTAATAAAACTAGAGGACATATTCTGATCCTGGTTACCTCCGCGCAGTCCCAGAGCCACTCTGCGGGCAGCCTTTATATTTTGTCGCTTCTTTGAATCTAATTCTAGAAGTAAAACAAAGCTTCCCAATGGTAAGGTGGAAAAATGGCAAAACGAAACCCTGTCATCGACCTGATTGATGGTTCTTCCACTGAGATCGTAACAGCTTCTTCAGAGACTTTTACAATCTCTGTAGAAGTGCAGGAGGCACTGCCAATATCCGCAGATCATTGGCATGATAGACCGTAACGGCTTCTTCAGAGCCGTTCCGGTCTATCGTGTCAATGCGTACTTAGGGAGTCCTCAATGCATGGATCATTGACACGGTACTACATAACGGCTCCTTAGAAGCCATTACTGGGTATCAAGTCAATGCATACTTAGGGAGCCCTTAATGCACGGACCCACGCAAGTTGACTTGCTCTGAATACTAACAATCCTGTGGAAGAGTAGTTACTGCGTATGGCATCGAGGGAGATTCTTAATACCCGCCTGCAAGAGCTCGACTCGTGCACCACGCTCCCAACGCCTTTACGCGAGAGGTACCCTTTATGCTCCCGAGTCGGAGCGCTGCCCGGGAGAGCCTGAAATCTGTGAACTTTCCCTGCTCCGCTAGCATCGTTTTATTTCATAAAATATGTAAAAAAAGGAAACGTTCTCAATTTGAGATGGGAAAGCCAAGAGGCAGCCCAGGACGAAACATTTAGAGGTTGAATATAAAGCCTTGAGAGTAAGTGGTTGCAATGGAAATGTTGGCAAACCCTTACACATGGAGGAAGAGTCTGGTGTGTTTTACCCCTCTCAACTACTTTGCTGTAGTTATCAACGATACGATGATCCCTGCAAGATGCTTAGCATCAAGCTTGCAGTAACAACCCTCTTGAAGGAGAAATGCTTTGTTAAATATCCTGTCATCCAGCGAGGAGTTTGTCTGGATTTGTTGACCCGGTCCCTGGGGAACGTCAGCCAAGACTTTCCAAATCGTCGCCGCGCCTCTGCTTCGACCTGCAAAGGCGCATCCCCTTCGTTTGTCTTCCCCCAGACAAGATATCCCCGTACCGAGTTAAAAACGCTTCTAGTTTGCTGTTGTTGATATTTTTCTTTTGTGTTCTGCTTACTGACTGACATCTGCTATCATGCTAAGCAGGTGTTCCTGTGTAAACGAACGTGCCCTGTTTGTGTTTCGCCATCCTCGCTACTGCGCACCCAAATGAGCAGCATGATTAAGAATCCTGTAAATTTTTGAAAGGAAACGGATGGCTGCCCTACTAGAACATAATTACACCGTTCCAACATCCGCAGCTCACTGCTGCAGCCGAGTTGGAGAACAGCAGAAATTAATAATATATAATAGCATCATTCTCGTAATTTATAAATGAAATAAAGTAGAGAGGAGATTCTGCTGATATGCATTTTCTTCTTAATTCTAAAAGACAAAGTATAGATTAGAATTTTACTGGGGTGAAACCTGGCCAGCAATATCACACTAGTTGCAAGTGCAGGGCCTGATTCATGAGAGGGATTTTGCTTAGGGAAAAGAGCTAATATCTTTTATTGGTCTAGGGGAAAAAAATGAGTATACAAAGCCCTCTAAAGGCAGCCCCTGATGAAGGGAGGCTAGGAACCCTCCACAGATCATGTACCTAGTTTTTAGCTTCATTCATTTGTAGGTATTGCAGGAAGACTTTGCTGCGTGCTGCAATTTTTTTTTCCCTGACCGAAATAATACGCTATCACAGGTCATCCCCTCAGAGAGGAGAGAGGATTAATCAGTTAAAGATGTTGTCTAATCTCCGATTTTTGTTGAAAAACAGCAGGGTTTTCAAAAACAATATTTTGGGCTCCAGAGATGTGCCAAAAGGAGCTGTACTGCAAATCACCGCTCAAGTCAAGCCTTGGAGTTGGTGCTCTAGTTACACCTCACAACTCCACTGAAAAAAAAAAGGGTACAACTTTCTGAAGACAAAGAACTACTATTTGTAAAGACCAAGCAGTATGACTTTTATTTTTTTCCCTTGCATACAAACAGTCAAGTTAGTGAAATGCTTTTTATTTTTCTTCTGTAGCTACCCAGATACACTCATCTGGGTGATGGCCCAGCTGATTTGTACTTTTACTGGGATAAATTCAAACAGGAGGGTTACCAAAAGAACACAATAGTGTTTACTCACAGGTTAATTAGGGACATTTTTATAAATTTTGACACTGTGAAACTCTGAGGAATGATAACTGCTTTGATGGAAAAGGTCAGCACATGTCTCCCAAGTTAAACCCAGTGAACACAGACGTACCCAGTGAGCCCAGAGAACTGCTGCTCTTTGAAACTAATGGATATGTTTGAGTCGTATTCTTCTAAAGGGCCCCCTTAATAATTTGTTTCTGAGAAAATACGTGCATAAACAGATTTATTTCATTAACAGGTATTTATTTAAGTGGGCTGCACTGTATTTAAATCTCTGAATAGTTTCCATTACTTCCTCAGCACACTTACTTCAAGTTGACTAATTTTAATAAGGCTAAGGTGCCTAGGGTCTTATTGAGTGTTCAGTTTGATCAATATGGCTAAATTAAAATAGTGCAAAATATAAGCAAATGTACTCTAACAACTCAGTGAAAAATGTGGAGTGCACCAAACATTGATTAGTGTGCCACAGACATTAATTTGTTGCTTTAAGTACACTAATGCTGCTCAAAAACAGTATCTACCTCCAGCACAACCCTGCGGGCTGGCTACTCACGGACCCTATTCTGCCCAGCACAGCCCCGTTGGCTTTCGTGGCATCGCCCACCTCTGAAGACATAATTTGGCCCTGTACCACGTAGAACCGGTTCTGCACACCCTGGTCTCACAAGCAGCCCTCCTGGTCCAGATTTGGCCCGTTCCAGGAGGAAGAGCATCCCCGCACGGCTCACAGAGCCAGCCTGGATCACACCTAAGGGAAGCAGAAGGAGGACAGTTACGATTATTTGCACGAGTGGAGACTATTTATGTAATCATATTCATTATGAAGTTGGGGCTATACATCAATTCTATACGTGTATTTTTAAGACAGGCACAGACTCTTAGGGAAGTGGTTATACGTACAAGAAGATACTCGGTTTTGCCCTCCTGTAACACCACAATATTATTGTCATAAAAGATTAATGTCAAGCCCCACCTGGTATTAAATTGCTTTTGGTAGCCCTTGCATTCATGTCTGTCTGCACAAGACAAAAACACTTTTAAAGTAACTACATGCATTTTCAACTCGAATTACGGCTATTACTGTGTTACATTTTATTTTTCAAGTGCCTTCGTTGCTCTGAGAGGTATTTTTTCCCATAGATATGGTGCTCTGCATAAGAATATGGTGTCAGGAACTTAATTTTAGGGCAGCAAAAAAGCATGCTGGAGAAAATAGGGTCTTATCATGGTCTTGTTGATAGACGTTGCACCTGTTAATTATATGATTTTTTTTTTTCATACTCCAACGAAAAGCTGTATTTTCCACATACTAAAAATAATTTGCTTTTCTTTCTTTCTCTTTCCCTTCCTTTTTCTTGGTTAGCAAAAGCATGAGATTACCCTACTTCGACACCCAATGCTTGCACAGCCAGTTTTTAATGGTTTCTAAAAATACGACAATAACTCCTTAGCAATCATACTTTTATATCATTTTAAATGGTTTCTGATATCTTTCTTGGTTTTTCAGTAGTTTTTCCTTCTACCTGTAGTGTGATCTTTCTGCTTATCTTTAATCTCCTTGATAAGTGATATCTGCTGTAAGAGTTCTTCCTTTCCTTGATACCATCTTTTCCTACGTGGCCAAAACCAATAATTTCACATAAGCAGAAGCTCTTTTCGTCAAAGGTAAATCAACAGTGTGTGTATAGGAAAGAAAGAAAGAAAGAAAGAAAGAAAGAAAGAAAGAAAGAAAGAAAGAAAGAAAGAAAGAAAGAAAGAAAGAAAGAAAGAAAGAAAGAAAGAAAGAAAGAAAGAAGAGAAATAAACAGGAGGGATTCATGTGTTAAAAAAAAAAGGCAACTTGAAAGCAAATGCAGTCACATTTAGGAGAAGTAAATTCTGTGAAGATGAAGTCAAATATGAAAAGCATTTCTCTAGTTTAAACTGACCAAATAGAGTTATAAACAGCAGAAACATTTGAAGTTCCCCTTTTTTTTAAATTAAAGCTGGAGCTTTAGCTTCTTAACCTTCAACACGACAAGTAGAGCACACTGTGCAAAAAGAATTTGTAAGTCTTCTTAACAAACATCTCAAGTGAGGAGGGCCAGCACAAGTTCAGAAGAATTGACTTTTCACTTGTAGCTATGCCAAAAAAATTGCTTAGGGTTTGTTGTTGTTGTTGTTTAGCCCTGGTGCATGACAATCTTGATTTTTTCCAGCGTTTTACATGTTTAGAGTTTTTAATATCAAAGGTAGCGCTCTCCGTAAACAAGTGTAAGTTTACCGAGGCAGCTTCGCTTACACTCTTCCCTTGTAATCAGATGTGAAAATTACACCCTCCCTTTTGGCTACATGATAATTACACATTTCAACATACAAAGAATTGTCTCTGTTTCAGTCGCTGGAATGAAACAGCGAAGGCACTGGGGAAAATATATTATTATATTAAAGATCAGTGCCATAGCTGTTTTTAGTAAAAGTGAAGTTTGTAATCACAACTGTGATCAAGGTACTTTGAGATTTACATATACACATATATATATAAGAGAGAGAGAGCAGTTAAAAATAAAATGAAACTAAGGTACCTCAGCACGGAGGGTGAAACTTAGCCCATGCACCAGGGGCCAGCAAACAGCCTACTCCCTACTTAAAACTCTCCAAAGCCCTATTTTGAGGGTGAATTTTACCCCAAAAGCATAATTTAGGGGAAACTCACAAAGTTTCTCCAGCTTAGCCTTGTTTTTCTCCTTCTTCTTTCTCCTGGCTGTTCTGTTTCGCTTACCTAGAAACTTAGCCTGAATTTCTTGTGCATCTATCGATTTCCTTGCAAATGCTGGGTGCAGAAAGAATTCAGAATTAAGCATCGCTCGGAAAGAGCTGTGGGAAAAAAATTACATATGCAGCAAAACATGTTAGAGCTGTGTTTTGACAGTTTCATGACCAAGCCAAAAAAATATACATTTTTTTGTACCTGGCGCAGTTTCACAAAAATGTCCCTTGAGGGAATAGTCATTTTTTGTCAGAATCAACTGTTTATTTACTTTAAAATCTAAAAGTTTTGCCTTACATTAGAGGCAGAGTTGCTGGAGGTTAAAGTTCAACATCAGCTCGTTGCATTGCCTTCACTGTAAAAGCATGGTTTGTGTCACGAGAGAGGGATAAAAGCATTAGCATGGACACAGGACAAAATAAAAATGCCATGCATTTTAAAATCAGAGCAGGCGAGGTTCATCAGGTCTCTCATTACACATTTTCAGCCATGCCCTGGCTTGCTCGCAAGGGATGGGTGACCACCTTGGACCTGCCACCGCCATGGTCGAACATGGCAGTGGTGATTTGGGCTGGAAGTAATGGGTTTACCCAGCCAAGTCAAAGCCTGGTAGGGTTTTGATGGTGGCAACGGTGTTGAGATCCTTGCTATTGCCCATGGAGATGTTCATGGCAGGCAGGGATTTGAGTGTCCTTCCTCATCTGTGCCAAAAGGGATGCAGGTGGCTTCCCAGAGCTGCACCCCATGGGGTGCGCACCATGGGAAGAAGTAGCCCGAGGCTGACCTAGTGATGTCCTACTCTGGGATTGCCACCTTTAGTATTTCTGCATGAAAAAGCTCTCTAAATGCCCTGCAAAGGTGCAGGGCGTGAGGCTGGGGGAGTCCAGGAGCCCCCACGCGATCCCTCCTGCCTGCAGGTACGGGGGTATTCCCCGCTTGGCTCGTGTTAATTCAGGACATATACAGGCATGGGATGTAACCCCGGATCATAAGCCAACCCTGAGATTCCACTCATATGAGAAGATTTAATGACTTTTAAGTGAAAGGAATTGTATACCAGTAAAGAAGAATTAGGCATCCAACCCTGAAACTAAGGTTTTTCCCAGGGTAAAATTTGCTCTTCTCAGCAGAGACGTGACTTTTTTCATTCATTCTTACCTTTATCTGTAAGTATACACAAACAATTAATATTTTTTTGCCTACCATAGGTTCGTAAGATTGCAGGTTAACAGAAATACACTGTGTCCAATACCCTTTTGTGTTTATATTTACCTTGACGGCAGCTCCAAACTGTTTGGACTGGCAGGCTGACCTTTCACACTGGCTACCGGCCACGTTCAGTGAATAATTTTGAAACAGATTTTTTACTAGAATTTTTAACATAACTATTTATTTGAGGAAGCAATTTGCATCAGGGGGGAAAAAAAAAAAAACAACCTCAAATATAAATACAGATTTCCCCAGGAGAATAAAAATAGTCCAAAACTAATAACCTGATCTAATTCACATAATGATCGTCGCGCAATATATTTAGTGGGTCTAATCCTGCCCTCGTGGAGCGTCTCTGAAGTCAGATATACCTGTCTGAATTTGAGTTTACCCTTCGTATCCCAGTTACAGCAGGGGAGCTGCTTTTGTCTCTATGGTGAATAATATTTTGCAAATTAGAAAAAAAAAAAAAAGAAAAAAGGCAGTATATAAGGTGGGGAGGGAACTTCTCCTGACTCACACTCACGGGGCAGAGGTCACAGCCGGAGCTGTTCTGGTAGGAAAGAATCAAGCGCCGTACCAAAAAAATAACATGAAAACTGTGACTCAAACTGAGGAAAAGGGAGCCAGTCAGAGATAAGGATGGCTCTTCGTCCCTACCGCGTGCTCTCGTTAGCGTGGCAGTTAAAGGTGTTCCTCCACCCTCGTTAACTTTGCATTTGTCCCCTTGTATTTATTATTTCCTCCTTTTTTCTGCCAGTCTTGGAGGCTGTGTGTTTCCCCTGGCTGACAAGTCAATACCGGAGCCAATTCCGGGCTCACCTCCGTGGGGTTATCAATGGCCTAAAATGGGCAGGACTGAGCCCAAAGCGGAGCCTCCAACGGGATGCAGGACCCTTGAGGAGGTGGGATAGGGTCCCCCTGTGTCCTCAGCTCCTCGGCACCATGGGAGAAGTTCTGTCCCAACTTTTGCTGCTGAGCCCAGAGGTGGGGTCTGCCTGGCCTCCATGGCTTTTTCCACCCATCAGAGACTACTGGGAGCCCGGTTAATGTGCATACTGGCGTACCCAGTAGCTTCTGAGGTGGTGAAAGAGCGTATTGCTTATTTCCACAACAACGAGCTAGGAAACATTCACAGCGACCCCACTCCGCTACCTGGGGAATTTCTCCCCAGGTGACGAAATGATGCAACATCTGATTTTTTTTTTTTTTTTTTCCCCAACGCAAATTCAAAAATAACCCCCCCAAAAAACCAAAGTTGTTTGTCAGGGCAGCAATGCCTCTTCCACCAGCACGCAGATATGATATAGCTTTAATTTGTATTCATCTTGTCCACTGGGGCTAGAAGATGGAGGAGCTATTATGAAACCTTTTTTTTTTTCTTTTTTTTCCCTTTTTTTTTTTCTTTTGAATTTGCTTTATTCAGTGTTTACTATGCTGGGCTGACATGATATGATTTGTGCGTTGCGGGGTCACAACAAGCTACTTGCAGGACAATTTGCTGAATCAAGAGGGTGATTGTGTCTGGTGCCAGTCAGTCGCAATTAGGGCCAGGATCAGGGAGGCCCAGAGCTTGTGTATCGTCTTGGGCAAACCTCATAGAAATCAGCTCACCTGAAACTAATTGTCACAACAGAGACCTTATGCAAATGAGCCCTAGGGTTAGCGTGGGAAAAGAAAAACTGTCGCAAAGATAGGTGACCTGCTGAGCAGGGGGTCTGTTGCTGGGGAAATCTTTGTTCAACGAGTTAAAAAAATGTTCGCATTGTTCCAAATCCAAGAAAAACGTAGCAGATCCTCTCCCTAAGAAAGCGTGGCGAGCACACTCATCTGAAAGTCCAATAAAGTGGCAGCCAGCTTTCGAGCCGGTAATAAATTGGAAGTCTTTATTCTTTATAAGGGCTGCAGCAGGAAAATGATTTTCCTTTGCAAAGGGGCCTTTAAAGTTTAGTGGCTCACAGTTAGCCGGCGCTCAAAACTTCACTGTCCAAAGCTTTCCCCTGCCTAACCTGTTGGATCCCAGCAGATTTCCCAACCTGAGGTTTTCGCAGCCGGAAAAAAAAAAAAACAACCCAAACCAACCCCTCCCTTTGGCTCCTGGAGCTGCTTTTCGGAGGGTCTGGCTCTCGTACGACAGCGAGCCGTTGGGTTTGGAGGGCAGGAACAAACGGGGAGCAGATCTGTGGAGTTTCTCCCTGTGGAAATCTCGGGGGATCTCCGAAGCTCTCCAACTTCGAATGCCTCCTTCCTCATCGCCTTCCCGAGCAGCACCCGCCAGCGAGATGGGCAGGTTCGAGCGTTGGAAACATAATCGTGAATTAAGCACATTTAACGACAGGCTCATTGATGTCTGCATGCGAAAACGGCTGTTTCTGACATGCTTTCCCTCTCCCTTTTTCTCCTCTGCCTCCAGCCCCGGCAGAGAAAAGCATAATTTTCAGCGAGCGCATTACACAACATTTGTCTTGTTCACTCCTTCCTCTTTAACAATTTTTATGGGGGTTGCTCAACACGTTCTAAAATAGGAATGGAGACGATATAATAAAGTGCTGAACCGATGATATACGCGGCAGTTTATGCTGTCAATGGCAGATTCAAAAGAAAGGGATGCAACACGCTCCGAGTGAAGAAATGTAAGCCCGTGCCCTATAAGCGCATAGAGTGAGAGGCAGCCAGGGTATTTTTGCACGTAAGGCTTTTCCAAAGAGGCTGACGGGGACAGAGGCGAGATTAATTGCACTAAAAGATACTGGGCAAATTTCAGAGGCACGAGCTGCTCTGCGCTATCATCGGAGGCGAAAGAATAGTTATTTTGTTTGGTTAATAATTAGAGCTGGGCTTTCGATGGTGCTGTTTTAAAGGGGTGAAATGTAGATGGTATCAGATCAGCAAGTTGGGAAATTAACTTCCTACTCACCAAACATCATGAAATAAGGATGGCTTAAAAGTAATGCAGATTAATCACCAACTTTTTTTTTTTTGATCTCTTTTGTCCCTTTACCACTGTCTGAAATAATTTCCACAAATAGGAGACGTTTCACAGTGGGTATGAAGTGCTCAGCTTTCACTCATCAAACTTTAATCGGAACTGCATTTTAGTTTTTGAATAAAGAACACTTAAAAAATTTAGATGCAAATTATTTTGCATTATTCATGCTCTAAGTGTCCTTGTAGATTTAAACACTTCTGAGGCCACCTTGATTCAAGTAATTACCTAGGCCCTCACTGCTCCATCATGAATAAGGTATTTTGTACAAGTAAAGTATGCACCCGATGAGCTTTTAAAGTGGCTTTACACTGAACTTGTGTATTGCTTCTCCTGCATGAGTGATTCGAACATGCGTCGCAATCTGTCTCAGGTGGGAAATCCTGGCAGAGCATCCATGAGTGACGGAAGGAAGCCTCCCAGCCTCGGCGCACACTATTTCTTTGTCTTCGCAGAAGAATCTCAAAGTGATTCCCTCGCTCGAGTCTGGTGGCTCCTCTTAAAAGTCCGAGGAAGCAATAGCTGCTAGCAGGGAAAGAAATGACAGTCATTTTTCACTTTAACCCTTCGTTTCCCATCCCGGCCCCCCTCTGCCTGCACTCAAGTCACTTAAGGCGTTCGCATAAGATAATATAAGTCTTCCTACTTTTATGTAGCGTTGTACATCTGCCTCCCCATCTGTCCGCTCAGCCTCCCGCACGTACCAGCGCTAGGTACCACCTGAGCAGGGGTTTTCACACAATAGAGCATCGCGGCTGAGAGCCTCTCCCGACAGGAGCGGCTATCGGAGGGCAGGCTAAACATTTAGCTGCATGTATATCATCAGCAAAATGAGCTCGCAAGAGTTAAATTTAATCGGCTGAATCTTGTAGTTGGCGTTTGTTGCAAAGTGCCCATGGTTTTTTTTTTCTTTTCCAGCTACATCGCTTTGAAGAATTATAGGAATTTTATGATGTGCTATTGGAGTTCCACTGGCAGAGATTACAGTAAAGGGGTTAAAGTTGGTTTATGTTAAAAAAAATTATGCAGAAACCAATAAAAATAAACACACTCCAGTAGACTAAACTTGCTGGGCTTTTAGTTTTAGCTTAACAATAGAAGTTTAGACGAAATCCAACATTGCAGCTTTTAGAAAATTAGTTGACACTCACAGTTGATCATCTTTACTACACAGCGGTATAATTAATATTTAAACATTCTAATAATGCAGCTTGCTTTGCATGCACTTTTCAGTCCCACCACAGTATATTTTATCAAGAATACTGCTAGCATTTTCTTAGGTAATGTCATTTTTTAAAGTTATATTTAAAATAGGATATTGGCTTCTCGCTCAGCGCAAAAGAAATATCAATAGGCCAATAGGCAGCTTTCATACGTCAGTTTATGATTAAAGTGTGTCTATACTGAAGACAATAGAAAATATATAAGGGACTACTTCATCGCCATCATCATAAAATAAATATACCCAGAGACTAGCGGTTTAGAAAACTGTCTCGAGTTGTTCATTTTTCTTCACACTATCTATAATAAGAGGAACTTTTAATACCTAGATGCAGAGCAAAAATCAGGCAGTGACCCACAGATCTGTGAAATACTGCCCCTCTGATACCCACTCATTTAGAGCCAGAGAGCATTTAATAAAGAAGTCAGGCAAGTGAAAAAAAAAAAGAAAAATCAAGTGGAGAGTTTTCACATGAGTGTTGTCAGGGTTAAGGCTTCTGCCTGCCTGGCAATTTAGTAAAATGGTGAGAAATCGTCAAAATGGAAAAGGGCTGTGCTGGTTTATTTACTTAGGAGAGCCCTCTTCCTCTTCCAGTCGAGGTGGGAAGGAAAAGTTGTTTCAGGTGCTTTGCTCATCAGCTTCATCCCCCTCATCAGTGCACGGTGCCCTTTGTTCCCCGTCTTATAACTTCCAGCAAGAGAGGCTAGCCTTCTCTGAGCTGATTTGGACTTTCTTCTAGGGTTTTCTCTTCTAGCCTTTCACGCTCATGGGTCCTCCTGATACCAGCCAGAGGGTTGGCTCTTGCGTGGCTAATATTAACTACTGTGGATGTGTGGGCACCACTGGCAAAAGCCATGCCCATGGCTCCTTTGGGCTGATCCAAGGAGGAGATTAAAAAAAAAAAAAAAAATACAAGCAGATCTTACACACCCGTTTTGTCCGCTATGTGATGCGAAGAGGACCTCCTGAATTTCCCAGCTGGAGAAAGTATCCTGCAAAGCGAGCTCCTCGTGTAGCTCCCAGCCTTGGAGGTATTTAGTGGTGTGCCCAAGGGGGTGGGTTTTTTTGTCCAGGAGTTGGGTTTTGGGGGAGGACGTGGCATCAGGCGGGGCTGCGGCGGGTTGCAAAGGTGCCTGAAGCTCAGCTGAGAATCCAGCCCTGGGTTTTGTCACGTTTCATTGCAAGTTTGAAAGCAGGCCCATTTCTATTAATACCGTTAATAAAAGGCATATGTTTTGTCAAGCAAAACCGCCCTTTCATTAAAACAGAGCATAATTTCATGGGTTTTGTTTTTTTTTTTTTTACATTCATGCAAAAATAGCCATTTCCCCAACATGTCCCAAAATCCAAAGTCGGAGGGGGTGTGTGCGCGCGCAAAATTTCACCAAGCCACAAATATTTTCATGCCAAATACCACTAAATGAAAATGCTCAGCATCTCGATGCTTTAAGCTAGTCCTAGGGCCTCAGCCTAATTGCCTGGGAGGCAATGGGAGTTTTTAATTTACTTAAAAAGTAGCAGAAACGGGCTCTAAAAATATTGTGTGTGTGTGTGTGCAACGACCGCGTGGCTGCCGCCGTAAGATCCGTAGCATGTGTGAAAATAGATTGCATATTGCTGAGAGCTCTCTCCGGGCTCTGCCGTAAGGTTGCCTGCCATCACGTGCGCCGGCGAAGAATTTGGGGCTGCGGTTTTGATGGAAGACGTCGCAGCGCGTCGAACAAAGTCGCCTTGTGTTGGCAAAGGGCGCGTGGGAGCCGCCGTGCCGCGTGCGCGCCGTCCGTCCGTTGGGCAGGGGCGGGAGTGGGAGTTTTAAGGAAACAGATAAACAACAAATAGAAAGCGCTTAAAAACAGGACCGTAACTTCCAGCCTTACTGCGTTGCGACCAATGCGTGTAGTTATGGCCAAGAGCTGCTCCGACTCTTACTTTTCAAGTGAAAGTAATGCTGTGAGATGCTGCGATAGAAGCATTTGTGTTTGCGATGGGAGCAAACGTCCTCCCATGGTTTGGTTCGCCCCTTCTTTATCGTGTTTTGTTCAGGGAGGCAGTTACATGCACCTTGGCCACAAATAACTAAAAGAGCAGCGCGATCTATTTTAAACCTGCTGCTGAGGTGGTAAAGAAGAGATAAGTTGGAAACCTAGCTGCTATCTCGCTTGTGTGTGTGACAGATATGTCCAGAAATGGATAAAATTAAAAGCATTTTTCATATGCTAATAGCAACCTGGACAAGGAAAAAAATACGGGGAATGGAGCAGCAAAGTCAAGAGGTTTCTTTCACAAGTGTGTTTCTCCCATTACCTAAATTATAGAACTTCTTTCCCCAAACTGATATACATATTTTTACTGTGTCTAAAAGAAAATTCTATAGCAGAGTTTGATTTCAGCATCAACCTTATGGCAGCCATGTGGGAGTGAGATTATGGGACATGTGGAACAAAAGTCTTCCAGCCAGAGGAGGCCTTCTGAGCATAATGATTCTTATTTAAATTAGTCTATGTTTTATTACTCAGTTGGGGAGGGGAGAAGGAAACCAAGGGAAAGAATATGTCTTTAAAACCACGGTCACCTGAATTGTAGATGAAGAGAAATTAAGTAGTTTTCAGCCCATAAAATGGACAAACATTTTCATGTCATAATAATAATTTCAAGCAATCCTCAATTTTATTTTATTTTTCTTAAAATTTTACATTTAAACTTGTTTTTCCTGTTGGCATGCCTGCCGATTCATTTGTAAATGTGCTTTAAATTCCTTTGTATATTACAATGAATGCCACCTCTTTAAACGCTCTTAGTAATTTAGCGAACTTCTTTGCCAGTGGGTGAAAGTACAGTATTGTACATGCACAAGAAAAGGTACATTCATTATGCTTCACGTATGAAAAGGTATATTAGGAACGGTTTTGCTTAAAGTGGAGGGGTGAATGGAGGAGCCCCTGATCCATCATAGAGCTTTTGCATGTGTGAGAATGTGTCTCTGTGAGCCCAACGTCCAGAAATGCCGGTCGGGAACCTACCGGCAAATGTGCGCCTGTGAAACCTGAGAAGATTTATAACAAGTAGGTAATCGTTTCAGGCCTACGCGAGGGGAACGGGAACTAAAAGCTCACACTGGGGCTGAACAGGAGTTTTAGGGAGAGAGAGAGGGAGAGAAAAAACTTGGGGGTCTGGTTCCTTCCATCTTCCTCCATGGCTGTCACGAGGCGCCGTGCAGTGCGATGGGAAAAGGGTTGTGCAAGGAGTAAGGTTGAGATCCTCCTGGGATTTCAAAGCATGTTTTGGGGTCGGGGCTGACCCCTGGAGCTTGCCACGTGACTGGTTTGTGGGATGCAATAGGTAGAGGGACAGAAATGAGGTGGCCCCAGGAGTCTGGGCTTGTGCTCTTTCCCACCTCCTTTACCCAGCTGCTGGCACTCAGCGTGAATGGGAAGGTTCAGTTAATGGAATTCTTAGTGTCAGAAATACATCGTGTGCCATGGTGGAAGGTAAAGGGTGGGAGTGTTGAGGCACGGTGGGTATGGCCAGGAAGGGAGAGCACCTCTGGAGCGCAGTGCAAGGCCAGAGCAGGCCAAATCCTGCCCATCAACCCCCCTTTTTCTTGGGACCCCTCGCTTCAGTAAGGTGAGCAGGATTCATGCCGTTGGCTTGGCTTTTCTGTGAAGAACAACCACAGCATTATGGAGAGGGCTGGTCAGTTTATGGCCAATAAACATAAAAGCTGAGAGGGTTTCAATGAAACATTCCTCTCCAAACCAGAGGTCATTCATTTTGCACTTATTCCTTTATGTGGTTTCTGAAAGTTTAATTTTAAGGAGAGGATGTGGGTACGCTCTGTTTGTTTTCTTTCCTCTTCTTTCTTTCTTACTGAGCTCTTTACTTCGAATTAATTTCATGGAAACGCGTGCGAATGCTTTCCAGTGGCATGCCAGCTGTCATTTTTCGATCGGGGGCTGGGGGGGGACGGTGACAGGACCCAGAGTTTATTTTCAAGATGCAATTTTAAGCTTGATTCATTGTAATAAGTGTCACTGTAAGGCAGGCGAAGGAGAGTTAGCTTTCATTAACATTCTTCAATTCTGGAGCCCATCAGGAGGTAGATAAGGTACCACCGGGTCCATCCACCTCCCGGACCACAGGAGGACAATGCCAGGAATGTTTGCAATGCGTTTCTATTTTTGTCACACCTATGTGTGGCCATCCATCTGGTCTTAATCAATCAGTCTCATCCCGGAGCTTTGCTGTTCTCCCAGCTGAAATAATACACTTCTTCAGCAAGAGCTCTGCCTCAAGGAGGGTCACTATTCGCCATTCCCCAGACAAGGCATATTAACAAGGCTTACATATTTGTAAACATAGGTAAACCCAGGAGGGGTGGGTGGGAAGGAACATTTTGAAACATGAATATTTTATGAATAAACCACTGCGCTGTTTACTTAGCGATATTACACGGGAAAACTTGATGAAGTACCAGAGGTAAATTTGTTTTGGCAAAAAAAAAAAAAA
>VYZM01003660.1:2269519-2277019 GCA_013398915.1 Dromas ardeola
AAAAAAAAAAAAAAGGAATTAATTCCAAATCCACAAAAGTTCCCATAAAATGTTTTTTTTTTCACTGCTCTGTTGGAAACTCTTCTCATACAATGCCCCTATAAACCTACCTCGGTACTACCAGGCCCTATTGGAACTAATGGGGCTTGACAGTTCTTCAGTTAAAAATTATACATGAGGGTCACTTTCCCTTAAATTATCTATTGTATGCCAGCTGTTCACAACTACAATGGTCTTACTTTCTTCCCATTGCCTAAAATGGTTAGCTTCACTGCAAAGCTGTCGAGACTGGTACTGTAGATAGCTTTTAAAGGCACTACTTCATCTTAAGCAACACCTTGATGGTACTACTAATTTCAGATAGATTTTTATCAGTTCCAGGGAACGTTTGGAGCGTTCATTTTGCTTGTTTCGTGTCACAGCACTTGAGTTATATCATAATTTCTCATTTGCTGTACAACTTTATTCTATTTTTATGCTTCTGAGTGATGCTGCCTTAAGTGCCCATGAGTGGTACTTCCGGACCATGAGCACTATCAGAGGCAACCTCGGGCAGATAAAACTCCTTGTCTTTTTGTTGGGGAGGGGAGAAAGGGTCATCGTCAAGTGCTGTTTTGTTTTGTTTTTTTTCCTCTTCTTTTTCCCCTCTTGCCTATTAAAACTGCAGCTTTTTTTTCATAAAGGGAGACTACGCTTGGGTCATGCTTATTTCAAAATCAAAGCCTTCATCCTCAAATGCTTCTCATTACTTGCTCAAGTCTGCAGTGGTCATCTTTGGGCTGTAATTAGAAAGCCTGACACTTTTGAAGGAGGTCTGTAGAATGAAATATTCCTCAAAGGTGGCTTTTTTCTTTTTGGTTTGGTTTTTCCTCTTTTTTTTTTTGTGTGGGGGGGTGGTGGTGTGCTGATTTGAAAATGAAGAGCAACTAACTTTCCTGGTCTGCTTGGTACTTAAATAAACCTGCCGCCCTTATTTCCATAGATTAATGAACAGCGCAAAATACGTGGCAAAGGTTTGCGCTCATACTCTTCCCTGCCTTATCAGGGGCATTCTTTTTAATTACAAGATAAGTGTGATTTAGTAGCTATTTTTGCAGAGCTACCACATCTGTAGCGTTGTTTGATTTCTTAGCCTACACTGGCTTTGTGATTACCCACACTTTCCGTACCTCTGCGCGATTAAGGACCCTCCAGCAACACAACTAGTTGCAGTTGAAATCTGGCGCAGCTGCATATTGATGCTTATCATTAATTTATTTAAAAACCCGGTCACTGATCCACAGGCTGCGGCAGCTGGACAGGATCCCATACTGGTTGCAGTTACACGTTTCTCCCGCTCCATTATGTGATCTTTCAGGGGTTGGGATGCATTAATATGCAACTGTTCTGTTTTCTTTCAGCTGGCTTGTAAACTCTTTAACCAGTCGAACAGAGTTTGCAATTGTTGCGGGGTTGAGTGGGTGGATAGGAGCCGGGGCTGCAGCCTTGTCCAGTTGTAGATAGAATAAAATTGACAATGATGCAATGGAGCTGGCATCTGGACAACTCCGTGGGATGAATGGCACTGCTCTCGCAGTCCCTCCGGTGGTTGTACGCCTTGTAATAGCTAGCGTAGGAAGGGTGGTGAAAATTGATATGCACTATTACTACGTGTATAAAACTTAACACTGGGGCCATAGCACAGGTGGGGGTTCCTGTTTATTGATTTTTATTACTCGGTTAGAACATACGGCTAATGCTTTTATACTCCAGGAGCTCTGGGAGTGCTCACCTCAGGTAATAAACCTCTCCGTACTTTGCAGTAGTTCACAATTTACATGTGGGCTTACGTTACGCTGTGCAAAGCCATCCCTCTCCCTTTTGTAATACACGGCTGAAAGGGAAAAGAAAGCAACTTACAGCGTTTATTTCGAGTTTTGAGTACTGTCCGTTCCTGCGATGGAAATGGTCCCTTATTCTAATTACTCATATTTCCAAGAAAATTAGTCACACAAACTTATGTTATGTGTTGTCTCAGAGGTTGAAAGCAAATTAGGTTTCCAATAAGACAGTACATCAAACAAAGTAGCATGTTCTTGATGCAGATGACTTTTTTTTTTTTTTAGAATTATGGTTGGACACTTTTGGCAGACAGATTGTCTTTTACTCTATCAAAATGACAGTTTCTTTTGTAACTGCTACATTCATAATTAGAAGGAGAGAAGCAATCTGCCCAATTTAATATACTAAAAGAAGTTTAGTGTCTTGTGCTAGTAATTTCATTATTTTAAAATATGAATTAATTGTCTTAAAATAATACTGTTAGAAGTATAACTAGTAGGATTATGGAGCTAATTCTCTTCTTTTAAAAAAAAACAAAAAACAAACCAACATCAAAGCTCCTATTAATGCACTTCAGGCTAGATTAGGATTTTAGGTTTATATCAGGTGTTCGGTTTGAAGATTCAGGGGAAGAGGCTGGGGAGGGGGGAGAGCAAATCCTGAATGTGAAATTCCTCCGTACAAAACCCGAGCTCTCCCAGGTTTACTGTAAGCTTGCGAAGCTTAACTGGGTGTAATGAATGAGGAGAACTCGATGGTTTAGCAGCCTGGGAATAGAAGAAAAGGCCTTTCACCTCGGGTTCATGCGGTTTCCTCGGGGAACGCGGTGCCAACCGGGCCGCCTCTTTATTTTTTTGGGTTGTTGTCAGGGGAGTTTCCCACACAGCTCCCAAGCTTTGTTCCCGGGGTTGATAGAACAGTTGATCCAGCGCCCAAAATTGTGCAGGTTTGCAGAACGCATGGTCTCCCGTCCACATCAAAATTCGCGGGTGTAAGACGTAAGTCAGCAAAAAAGGCCTCCAAAAACCTTGACTTATACTTTGTTCAGAAACAATATTAACCTTACAAGTTTAACTTTCTCCCATGAAATATGATCCCCACATGGGCCGTACTCCATGTTTCATTAAAAGAGTGAATAACTTTAAATTTCAAGTAGGTTCTTTTTTTGTTAAAAATTCACGTTATCATTCCACCTCGAGGAGGCACCGTCTGAAACCTGAACCAATTCGGTGGCAACCAAAGGATGTTCATATCTCAAAGCAACAAGCTGAGGGTTTTGGGCAGGTACCTGGTGCAGGAGGGAGCACATGCTCGAGGATAACTGGTGTATATTTTGGCACATTAATTAGAGGACGAGGCCATTCTGCCTGGCCAGGTAGGATCCCTCCAGCAAAGGAATTGGGAAGAGAAAGGAGAATTTCTTTCCCCTGGTAGTGGAGAGGTGCTGGAGCACCCTGGGACACCCACGCTTCGCTGCTGGGGAGCTTGTGGCCAGGGCGCCGCTATTAATACCGCGTTTGAAAAAGGGAAAACACAGAAGATCGAAAGAAAGGGAAAATACTCGAAGGCTTGAGGTCTGAAGCCTCACTCCACATCCCTTATTTTACCTCTTAACCACGGGCAACACCTCTGAAGTTTACATACTTAAAACAACAAAAAAAAGTGCATTTTTAACAGAGACGTTTTCTCTATCGGGAAGGTCCCTTTTTTTGCTGCTCTTCCCTTTTGCTCGGTATCAGCGGAGTGCTTGCCCTTTGCCATCGGCTCCATAGGAAAACAGCTGCAGAAAGCCTTATCCCAACCGGAATAAAATCATTATGACACAGCAAACCCAAACATGACGTGCGGTTTCAACAGCCTCTTATGCCCAGCTCTGCACTTCCTTTTGGCGGCGAGGATAAGGTTGGGGACCAGCCTAATAAGAACATTTCAGCTGACCGTGAGGCACATTGTAGATAGGAGAAACTTTGAGCCATTTTTAAGCTCAAAGCGTGGTGGGAAGCGGGCTCTGGAGGTGGTGTTACTCCACATGCACAAACACGCCGGCAGCCAGTAGTTTCTCACGTGCGCGGCAACAAAAATCCGCGCTGGAAGAGCATCAGTTTCAACACCAAGTGGAGTATTTCTAGTGCTGCAAGGTGTGAATTTTGCCCCCTTTTTCTTTTTTCTATTGATCAGGATATATTGAGTGAGACATCTGATGGGGTGGGGGGAGGGGTGGAAAGGGAAAATAGGCCCTGTGCTCAATGGAGGAGCATGGCTTATTTTTCGCTTTCCTTCTTCTGGAGGAATAGGAAATAGGTGAAGAGTGCTGGGGGAAATCCCACAAAGGGACATGCCTGGGGCTGATCTCCCCTCTTCATCATCATCATCTTCCTCCTCCCCATGGCACCTCCCGACGCAAGCGCGTGACTGCTCTACAGATGTGAGCACTGGTGCTGGGACGAGCTCGGCTGTAGGAAGGGTGTCCGCTGTTATTAATTTGGTGTACTGTTGCTGTTCTCTTGAGGAAGGCGAGCGACAAAAGGCTGCCGGGCATTTAGGAGTCCTTATCTCTGCAAAACCCAAGGAGAACACCACGGGCACGCAGAAGGCGTCTCTCCAGCCCCGGGACATCGTCCCTGACATGTTTTGAAGGCTCACGCCAAACAATGGAGGCTTTAAAGCCGGTTAGAGAGGACAATCAGATATTTTTTCCCTAACAGCAAATGCTGGTGGTTTAGATATATGGGTCACTGCAAACTCTCCCTCTAATACTTTCTGCTCAATACATACCAAAGGGGAGAGCAGTCCGAGGCATGTCTGTCCTTGGGCCGGAGCCAAATTTTCGTTTCAGTAATGCTATTTACTGGGAGACATCTTGATTAACGGAGCTTAATACTACATGAAATCGCTACCAGTTGTCTAGTTCTAGTAATACCTATGCTGTTGGCGCTTTCGTTCTGATTTTTCTCCCCATGACCCTCTGCTCCTCGGTCGGGCATCGTGCCCTTCTCCGGGACATCAGCCGAGCCGGGCTCCGGCTGCATCCCACGCGCCTCGAAACCTGATGGGGAGGTCAATGGGCCACTGACTCAGAGGGCCATTCGTACCTGTCTTTTAAAGCTGATAAATTTTTTGCACGCATCTCGGGGGTTTCACATGTACCCGCCTAATGCGGGAAAGAGTGAAGTAGCCCGGGTACTTTTTCATTTCTCATCGGCACGGAGCTGCTCGGCTATGAGTGAGACGACGTACTCATTTCTGTAAACTCAGAAGCTGGTGGTGCAGTTTTTCACACAGCTTCTTCAGTGACCCCTAACATCTGCCTAACCCTTAAGCGTACACAAACCATTCCTGACTTGGGTTGGAGGGCAGAGGGATATTTTTGCCGTGCTCTTTTGGAAAGCATCTTTGTTGTGGCTTTAGGCCACTAATTTTTTCTTTTCCTAAGCATTTTTACCTAGCACTTATATACTCTCAGCATCTCTCTGGTCATCTTTTCCCAGCGAACAAAGCTGGTTTTCCCCTCAACATTGACTGCATCTGAGGTTGGCTCTTTTATCCCTCCTTTTCTTCTCGGTGTCTCAGAGTTTCGGAGTCTTCCTCCTTTGTCTCAGAAAGGAGCAGCGCTGAAAGCATTTCCACCTGGATGTTTAAATTATTTAAGTTGCAGGAACCAGACCTTTTCCCTCCTGAGTAGTTGTGGGTTTTAAAGGCTAAAATTGCTTCATCATGCCAAAGTGAAAGTATGCATAAATTATTTAGTTAAACCTGAGAAAATACAGACTTTTCTCAGTGATCTTTCAAGGGCTGCCTACTTAAATTTCAGAAGAATGGGCAGGGGTTTCTCTCCCTCTCTCTCTCTTTACTCTTTTCTTTCTCTTGAAAAATATTTTAAGTACCTATTCAGCCTTTTCTGAGATAAAGCTGTGACCAAAAAAATTGGAGGGCCGGGTTTTGAGCAAGTGTTTATAATAGAAAGGAAAATGCTGTAGAAATCCAAAGTACCCCTACTTCATCACGAACCTATGAATTCTCTCACCAGAGCAGGTAACAGGCGGCGGTGCCCGTTCCCGGTGCCAAGCAGAGGTTTGTGGCAGCATTTCCACTGTGGCCTCTGTTTATCAGGAGTTTATAGCTTGACTATAAAAAAATACAGAGGCGCAATTATTTTTTTTGACTCATTTTCAGCTTTTTTTTTTTTTTTAACTAATTTTGGGCCATGCTGTGGTATTCTTGGTACCCTACACAACAGAAATGCCTTGCTGCGGGTGGTAAGGCCACCTAAAGAGTCAGGTAGTGCTCCTCCTTCAGCAGAATCAGTCCTTTTTTATTTTTAAGGTGTAATGCTGCTGGTATTGAAGTAAATGAGAAAGATCCTTTGGGCTACAAGCCGAGCAGGAATGATGTTTAAACCTTCTCCAGGCCACCAGAAGGACCCACCAGCATGGGACCTGGTTCTGTCAACACGGCAGAGTTTACAGGACTCGTCCCCTGGGTAAAGAAACCTGATCTTTCCCCGGCTGATGTCAATATTTCTGTCACTGGCTGTGGGATCTAGATCAGGGTCAGATATAGGGATGTAAGAGAGGGGGGAATGAAACAACACATTTCCCCGTGAAGGCAGTTATTTGTTTTACCCTGTTTTTTAATATAGTCTGTCTCCCAGGTTGCGTGTGGTGGTGGGAAAGGAAGGAGTAAAAAATACTCTTAAAAGAAGAAATACAGACCCTAGATGCTAGAGGGAACTCCGTCGCAAATTGTGAGGAGTTGTCAGAGGGATAAGATCGCTGCAGGATGCGTTTCCTCATTTTGCAAACAATTAATTTGGCCTTTGTTGAAATTGAAATAAAATAAAAAAAAAAAAAAAAGGAGAGAAAGACTGATCTAAAAGCTGGGGCTTGGAGGAGGTGGGGAGGGCAGCCGGCCCCTCGTCTCCTCGTCGGGGACAGGGATGGGAGGTGGAGGGAGGGGGAAGTGTCAGGGCTGCGGCGGGGTCCATCAGCCGGTGATTCATTACACGAGAGACACCGACACCGTGCATGGCGGCGACTTCACGTTCAGGGGATTGCGGCATGCCCCGCGATGAATATGTATTTTTCAGAATGAATGTATACACCAAAATCCCTCCAGTTTTTAGTCAATGGAGCCCTTACAATCAATCAGGTAGATGGTACCATATGTGCAAAACCAATAGAGATCACAAAAATACATATTTATCCAAGCTGGTCCTTCAAGCTGTTGGGGGAAGTCAGATAAATTTTGCATATTTTCAAAACCGAGCAGAAACCTGGAAAGGATGTTAGGAGCTATTCCCTAATACAAATCCTGCTTAACTGCTAGAAACTCTCCATAGTTTCTCCTGCCAACTCCCATTTACTTTAATCAACAGTTTGGGGGGGTTTATCTCTCTTGTACTTTAAGGGGAAAAGGAGCACACACGGGGGGGAAAAAAGAGGAGAAATAACTTTTGTAGCTGCAGTGGCCTAAACGAGAGAGTGGAGACACAAGCGGGGAAATAAATTGTTAAAAATCACAGTGTGAGGTGGGGAATCAGCTGTAGCTGCAAATCTCATTGCTTTGGTTTAGTTTCTGCCACAACCTGCACATTAGCATTTTCTCTCTCTGAATTATTGTGAAGATTTGTATTATATGTAATTACAATACAAAGAGGCTCTGCCAGATAAAGCTATTTGC
>VYZM01003660.1:2282019-2287019 GCA_013398915.1 Dromas ardeola
ATTCAGCAGGCTTTCTGATGTCTTGTTCCTCTGAAGTTGGCTTGTGCCTCACAGGGTGGTGGCTTCTCACATGTGCTGAGAGGAGCCTTGCCCTGGTGTGCAATCACCTCTGCCTCTGGGGAAGGGAAGAGGAAACGTGGAGGTGAGGCCACCCGATGTGGAGGGCTAATGGTCACACTGTGCCCTTATAAGGGGAAGGGGAAGTGGCCCAGCGGCATCTTGGCCGTGCGCAGCAGGAGTAAAGAGTGGCTTTTGGGGCCCTGAGAGGCTACATGCACAGCAGAGGGCACCTAAATCCCATAGGTAGGTCAAGCTGGCTGACCAGCAGTTTGGGACAGTGATGAAGGTGAGGGGAGCGGATGTGGGTCCCACCAGCTCAGCCTGTGTGGGCAACAGGGTGAGACCCACACCCAAGTGGCCAACTTGGAGAAAAGATTTTGTGGTGCGCCACAATGCTGGGTAGTGGGATGTGGTCATTCCCCTCTTTGCCCAGAGGCCTTTTTCTGATGCTCTTCGGTGTGTCTGGCCTCAGATGGCCATCCTGTGACAATAAACCCGTGCCATGGTCTTCACCCTAAAGCCATTTCGAGGAGCCCATAGATGGAGACCTCAAATCAGGCCGATGGCAACATGTGGGGACTTTGCAGCTGCCCTTGGTGGGGTTGATGTCTGTGGAGGGCATGTGTTCTCCTGCCTTTACTCCTTGGCTATGGTTTTCTTGTATGGCTTTTCTGCAAGGCTTCCATCTGTGTGCGTAGGCATGCCCTTGGCCCACTGCATCCAAGAGGGGACAAACTGGTTGTCACATAACTTTAGCTTCATCACTGCTTAAACTGGGGGTACTGATCTTTGTAAAAACTTTTTTTTTTTTTTTGCACATGACAAAATGTACTTCTCCAAAAAGAAACAGCAAAATCAAGCCAGAAAAGCATGTATGAGCGTATAGAGAGTCCTCTGAAAAGCAGGTATTCCTTTTCCCCACGTTTTTAAAATATTTTAAGTTTTCGACACATGTTGGCCCAAAATAATTATTTACTCTGTACAACCAGTAGTAAAAGGAACCCAGAGGGAAATTCTGGCAAAGTTATTTCCACACATCTTCAACTGAGTCTGATTCTAGTCAAAGTTATATGGATGTAAATCATGGTCTAAGCAGCTTGATTTAAGTCAATAGTTACACTGGCATAAAACTTGCGCGAATATAATTAAAATCAGCCCTCCTTGGAGCTGTGCATGTGTGGCAAAATTTGGACCCGAACGTTGCAGAAATGAATTAATAAATGCAAAGAAGGTTCAGAAGTTGTAAAATTAAATATACATCTGTGAAAACATCTATCCAATTACGTAGCTGCACATTTGCAGGATGCATTTTACACTTCATGTGGAATTAAACTATTAGTAAAAATCTGTCTGCAAATAGTGACACTTACTTTAAAAGATCACATGGACTTATATTGTTTCATAATGCATCTAAAATAGCAGTTCCTGAAACATCACTTCCACTTTAACAAAATGTGTTACTCTCACACTGGCTAAAACTCTATTTTCCTGAGGAAGGACTATTGAAGTACAGAAGTATTTAGCTGGGAAGGGTTGGGTTAATACATGTAATTTCTTTTCTTTCATTGGACTTCCTTTTGCCAACTTTACCTTGTATAAATAATTTTGCCTGTGAGAGTCTTTACATGGAATGCAGATTGACTATTACTTCCTGAATAGATTTAAATTTAACACCAATTTAGTCACTGTAGTATTCCTATATTGGAAATAACAGCTTCCATAGGACTTCTACAAAGTGCCAGAAATATGATCTCATATGTGGAAACAAATTTAAATGTGTTTTCTTTTACATGTTTTCTTTTCGTATATTTTTCCCACCTATGTTTCCCTTGTTTCCCAAATTCTCTCCTGAGCTCCAGGGCTGTGAGAAATCTGGAAAATTACCCGGTGAAAAAATGCTAGCTTTTAATAAGAATTGCCAGTCTCGCAAGCATTTTTATGTTAAAGCTTATCTTTTTTTTAAAAAAAAAAGCAGGCTATTTCTCCTTCCCAAATACCAGATGCTTTTAAGATAAAGCTGGGTTGGCCCATTCATGGTTTCTGAAGTGAAATGTGAATGCCAATAATAAAGAGAGGTTTGATCGGGACTTTGGAAATCATTTATTTAGCTTGGATGTTGCGAAAGTGATTGGCTCCTGCTTTGGGAAGTGGCATTTCCCATGAGCTGCTGGGATAGCCCTGGCTGCCCGGCAGGGCTCTCCAGCCAGGGAAAGGGCTCAGGGAGGACCGTGGGTCCCCACTTTGTCCTCTGCTTTCCGTAGGGACGTGGAGGGGCCAGGTCTTGGCTCTGGGAAATGTCAGCTCACAGGGGAGGGCAGCGTGGAGTTGCCACCTCCCTGTCCCCGTGGCAGAGGCGGAGAAAACCATCCCTCACGTACAGCAGAAGCTCTACGGGGAGGAGACTAACAGTGACTTTCCCTGTTCTCCCCCATAAGACCGTGCTAATGTAAGGCTTGATCTTTGTTTCCTCCTTTCTTTCTCAAAAAACCCAAATCCAAATAAAACAAAAAAGGAACAAAAAAATAAAACGAGCCCACCTCAGAATGAGATCATAGCTCAATGCATTATGGTTTGGATGCAAATGTACATTTTCAGTGGGTTCCTTGGCTCATATGTCAGGCGCTATTGGAATTTTTGTAGTTATTTGGCAGTTGAATAGTATGGTTTCCAACTTCTTCTTCATCAGCTTTTGAGGCAAATAGAAAAGAGCTAATAATACACTTCAGTTTGCTCTCCAGGCTTGGAAAGCTAGCAACCAACTTGCTGGAACTCTAATGCTCCTTCTCTAGCCTGCCTCCTGTTCTTTGCAGTCAGGAATCTCTGTGGGTGCAGCTGAAGACCACCCTCCCTAGGTGGGCAGCACCCTGCCTGCTCCTTGGCAGAAAGAAAAAATTGCTGCAGGTCAACAAGGCGACACACCTTATCATGAATATTGTCTTTATTCGGCTTTCTGCAGCGCTTTGCTTGATGCTTTTCTAGGTAGGGTGCGTCTTGCCTGCTTACCCGTCTCCCAGGCCACCGAAGAACAGCGGAGCGGCGTTCAGCTCTACGTTGGGTCACAGCCCGACTTCCACTTGCTCGTGCCACAGATACCTGTGGCGTGTGGCCACCACAGTTGGTCGCAGGCTGGGAGCACGCCAGGGTCCAACAAAGATGCAGACCCAGAGCAGCTGAGCTCCTGCTCGCCCTCCGGGAGGGTGTCAGGTCTGAACGTGAAGCTCCCTCGCTGGAAAGGGTTTTAATCTTAATTTCAACACGATTCCTTTGCTGTGAGTTTTATCAGTGGAGTTTATCTTTACTAATCACACTCAATGCCTTTCAAACTTACTAAGCTTACTAAAAGTCGTGGCAAGAGAGTGACAAAATAGCAGACGAGGAAGCCCTCCCCATGGGGGATGAGCATGCTCAAGGAACAGGAGAGGAGCCTCCCCAAACACCCCGTGTTCTCCTGATGGCTCTGGTGCTCCAACAGCCATAAAACTTGGGATACTCGGTGTCTCTCAGCCTCACCCGCCGAGCTTGTACTACTGAGGGCTGTGCTGGGTGAAAAAGAGGGATACTGATTAGCAGATTCTCTGTCTGATGGTTTGCTTTGCTGCCTTTTTCCTTCTCCGTCCCCCCCCGACAGCATGTCTGTTCTTCTTGGGTCACCCAAGGATGCTTCATCCATGAGTTTCATTACCGGTAGGAAGCATGAAGCCCTGAGGGTGCAAAGTGAAGCAGTTCAGAGGCTGATGGAGGGGTAACTTGAAGATACAAGAAGAGCAGAGCATGGCCCATAAAAGAAAATGATGGAGATCTGTAGAATAATTAGGGATATTTGAAGGGGCTATAAACTCCTCACCCTTTCTTCTGCCTTCCTGCCATAGTGGTGTCCTCTGCACCATCACAGCTCAGACAACCCAAGAAGTGCTGACTGACACAGGAGGATCTCCATAACTATTTGACTCCGTCAGTGGCCTGTCGTACAATTAACATGAGATGCTGTTTGCTGAGAGCTGAGGTGCTCCAGAGTTACCATCAGCCTGTCACATTAGTGGACAGGCTTGTAGAGCAGCTAAACAGGATTATCTCCAATGGAGCAAAGACCAAATTGGCTGGTCACAATGTGGCAGCAGGAGAAGCCACAGCAAGACACTGGGAACCGTAATCGCGTACGTGTGTTTAGCCTGCAAAAGTAAAACTGATTGCTCCTGCATTAGGAGCAAGGAAGCGATTTGCACGCTTTCTGCAGGTAGCACAGCTAAGGAGCTTCGAAGAGCTGGTTTTGCAATTGGATAAGCAGCTGCAGAACTGCCATAAAACTTCTAAGCATGTCCAAGGGCAACAGTTATTGCGAAAAAGTATAATTTCATCATTAGGTCTAAATCTGTCCCTAGAACAAGCAACGGTTAGTAGCTCGAGTCTATAGCTGGCAAAATGTAAATTAACAATATCAGCTCCTGGAGCTAATGGCAGTTTTACCGGAGGGAGTATTGCGGGATTGGGCTCGTAACAGATTTTACAGACGAGAGATCCTGATTCAGTACCGAGTCCCACACGGGCACAGGGATCCCTGCCATGTGGCGCTCATCTCCGATTCAGGATGACATGTGTCCACTCTGAGGACGTAATGGCTAATACGCTGCGCATTAAGTTAAAAATATAACAGCAAGTCTGCATAGTCGGCATGCCATTCGGGGAGGAAAACACTCACTCGTGCATATTAAACTGAATTTCTATGCTCGTTTTTACATTTCTTTTCTCCGTATACCCCAAAGGATCATTAGGGACGAATGGTCTGTACATCATCATTTTATGAAACAAAGATGTGTTTGTTTTACACGAAGGCAACAAAAAGTCCTCACTGACTTCTATTATTTTTCCCTGTATTGTAATTTAAACAGACGTAACCAAGTGTTACACCCTTTTATTTCCCCCCACATCAGAAACTACCTGCT
>VYZM01003660.1:2289519-2292019 GCA_013398915.1 Dromas ardeola
AGATTGAAGCAATACTGCATATAGATTTATTAATGCTTTTAATCAGTTCTGGCAAAATTAATTTTGCACTGATTGCTTACATTGGAATTTGCATATACTTAGTGAAAGTAATTTATTTTTTATGGATTCCTTTTTATTAAAATAGGGCATATGGCCCTTCAGCTACAAAACTTTGCTGATTCTTTAGCTAAAACCCTAAACATTTCAAAATATGGGGTGTTATATATTGAAGAACGTTCGGCTTTTTTGCTGTGATTTATTTCCACGCTTGTAGGAAAGAGCCCGAGTTTTCATATCAACTCAACAGTTGTATTTTTAAGTGCCTCGTTGAGGTCTCTGCATTGCATATATCTTTGGGACTACATCTAAAGTTTGATTCCAGAATGAAAGCATTGATAAAAATATTACATTCATATCTCCAAAAAGTAGCATAAGCATTCAGGGGAATTGCAAAGTGAAGATACTGCAAATTTCCCTGGAGGAGTGCATCCGGATAGTTCTCAGCAGTGGGAGGGTTGGGGGAAAACACAAGGAATTGTAAAATTGTTATCGCTGGGCCCAATCCTGCCAAGAGTTATTCACTGCGCGGCACTTGCGAGCGCCGATTCGCAGGACAGGGCTTTGGTAGACCAGATCAAAAAGGAGCCAGCGTACAGAAAAATAAATATAAATCTTTTTTGCTCTTTACCAACCTAGATTCCCCAACTAATCAAACACATGGTCAATTGCGATAAGATAAAAATCCTTTGCATTTAAAGAAAAAACCTGCATTTTAAGGAAAGAAATTGCATTTTAACACTGATCTAATCCGATAGCATAACTACAAAAGGAAGAGACTGAAAGTCCCCAAACTTCTTTCCCTTCTTCAAGAGAAGCAGTGGCTGGAGAAGCTTGGTGGAGACTTTCTGTCCGGAGCAGAAGCTTTGCAGGAACTAAACAACCCAGTGAGGAGCAGATTGGCTCTGGCTCAATCTCCTCCATAGATACAAAGGAAGATTTTCATGGACTCCAAAAAAAAAAATAAAAAAGGTGATTTATTTCCTCAGATTTTAGGCAAGGGTTTGCCTTTAGCTGTCTGCAGGGAAAACTGTCCCTTAGAATCATCTGCTCAGATGTAAAATTGCGGTTGACTCGATATCGAGCTAAACCAGAAGTATTGTCTCTACCAAAAAGGAGGAGAAAGATTATGCTGATTGGGAATGGAGAAAGTTCCCAGTGGATTAGGTCAGAACATGAGGTGTTACTGCAAAAAAAGTAAGTAATCTCCATGCATCGGCCATTTGTCGCACGGTCTCTGCCTGAAGTTTTCTCACCTCCGCCTGAAGTGCTTGTAAGTTTGAAGAAGACCACATCCTACCTTTGCCCTGCATTTTGGGTGATTTTGAGGAATTATTCTATAACTAACAGCAAAACGACCTCAAAAGCAAAATACTTTTGGGAAGCCTGGTCCCGATAAAACTGCATTGCCAGGTAGGAAGCATTCGGATTTGTACTGAAAACTCAACTCATGAGGTCAAACTATCACCAAGGATGAATTTGAGTATTTATTTTTTTGTTTTTTTCCAAGAGTGGCCTTATCTCCTCTGAACCTTTTGCATTCCACTATATCTTAATTGAAACGTAGGTTCTGTACTTTCTGCTCAGGGATTTTGATAAGTGTTTTGCAGACTATGTAAACTTCTGAATAATAACTTTTACCGAGCCAGAAGGTTCCTTCAACATCTTTAATATCATTTTGTGCAGTATTACTCTGCTCTCTAAGATAATGCGTTATCAATACTTCATAAGATAGCTTCAACCCAGGAAGGGATAAAATTCGTAGTTGCTTTCAAACGAGTATTATTTTTTTTTGTTAGGGTGTAGGCCATAGATCACGCAGCTGTCAGCAAGCAGATAATCTTGATGGCTAAAATTAAACCGATGCAAGAAAAAAGGTGCCCAGCTTCTGTCTTGATGGGGGGAGGACTTGGTTAGTGAGTTCGAGCTAACAGGAGCAGGGAACAAAAGTTTTTATTGTTGTTTGTTTGTTTTTTTTTTAAAAGTTTTGCTGTTCATTCTGGGTGTCATCTTGGGGCAAATAGGAAAATATTCTGGTGGTTGAGGTTGAAGAAAACCTTCCTTTTCCCTATTTATTTTCCGCCTCTTGGCAAGGGTGTGCAAGTGCAATGGGCTGGAGTTATTGTCGTGCCGGTGGGGTGGCAGAAAGGGAAAGTTTGAGAGAAAGCTCTTGGAAGGGGTGGAGGCCTTTTGTTTCCTGATTTATAGAAAAAAAAATGATCATTTTTCGGCTGTCTCCCAAGGCAGAAGTTATTTAAAGCATTCTTAGAAAACAGATGACCCTCCCCTCCAAACAATTAAAAAAAAAAAGGGAGCAGGAAAGGTTTGCTTACTTTTCTGAACTGTCTTTCCAGTCGCGCCAATCAGGGCAAGGCAATTTATAGATGAAATTGGAGAAACCAGGAATGAAGATGAGACACCTAAAATAAATAATAATTAAAAA
>VYZM01003660.1:2294519-2295804 GCA_013398915.1 Dromas ardeola
AGTTTGGAGGTTTCTTTCCAGAGAAGTATGGCTTTGGGAGGCGAGATGTGGCTACGCCAGCAGAAGGTAGGGTTAACATCCAAGAGTTTTCTCTCTAAACTTTTAACGAGGAAATAGTCGCCCCTCCTGAGCTGAAATATGGGGTTGTTTAGGCTCTAAATTGTGGGTTAAATGCGATATGAAAAATGAGTCAGATGTGTAGCTATTAATCTTTGGGGCGGAGGAGGATAAAATGCCAGCAGATACAGAAGTTCTCAAAAGAAATAGAGAGTCATTATAAGGTTGCCTTTTTTACATGATGGTATTACTCATTTTAAGTTACAAAATGACCAGTCTGTGATTTCTGAACATTTGAATGCAGTCCAGCATTTATTGACTTTCTACCTACTACGTGCTTATAAAGTTGAGCAACCTTTTTGGAAGAAGGTGATAGACACAATATCTATTTATGCAAGGACACATTTCGTTTTTCTTTATGTTCTGTTTATTCAAGGTTTTGTTTCCAAGGTCTTATTACTATAAAACTTAAAGCGAGACAAGGTCTGCCCTCATGTCAGATAACAACACCAAAACAATTCTGATGGTTCAGTAGCTTATTATTTCATACTTCCAGGTCTTAAATAAATTACAGTTATTTTCACATTCCTCCTGAATATCCTTCAGGCATGATAATAAGTGCATTTTTTTCTGAAAAGACTGTTAATATTTCTTTTCTTCTCATTGATTTTAAATATTTTGTTGAATTGTCATGTACAATAATAATTAGAGGGGGTCTTGCTGAATTTCTTTCAGTGTGATGCTTATATTGTTTAGCTTCTTGACATATTTTACGAATCATTGCAGAACTGTTGGCAAATAGATTGTAAATTACGTTGAAACACAGAAGCACAGCAATAGTTTTAGCATCTTTTCTCCAGCATTCCTTTGCTGCAGCCTTGCAGATTCCTTTTTTTCTTTCCCTTTTTTTTTTTTTTCATTCAGTCATCAGAGGCAATTATTGACTTGGGTTTTGAAGTGCAGATTATCGAGGTATTATTTCCTTAGAAGTGCAATACTGTAGACTGTAGAAAGCAAGAGGACCTGAGTAATTTTCTAAAGAAGAGAAGGCACTGGTCTAAATGACTCAACGAGTGACACATGTTTAGGGTGGCTTTTTTCCTGAAGCATCAGTATAATGCTTCTCTCCTTTTTTTTTTTTCTTTTTTTTTTTCCTGCATGGGTTAAATGAGGTAATCAACACTGTTATAATTTTAGTAGGGGAGAAGAAATCCATGTTTTTCCTTTT
>VYZM01003660.1:2304540-2307040 GCA_013398915.1 Dromas ardeola
TGGAGAGTTGGGTTAACAGTTCTTGGCAATCCCGCGTGTGCGTAACGGCTGGTGTGTTTCTCTAGCTGAGCTAATGCCCCGTGTTTATTACTCTAATCTTTCTTGTCTGGTGGTAAAGTGGACAATTTATGTACTAGCATGTAGGCCGAGAGCCTTGTGAGGGCTGACTAATTCAGAAACAGCCACCTTCAATTGAGTTCACAGACCTTATTTACAGGCTGTCTATTTTAAGAAAAGCTACCGAGCATTTCTGGGACTGAGGGCTGCAAAAGCAGCTCGCCTGCTCCTGCAAGTTATTTTAGCATTGGTGTTGGTCTTGGTTGTGCCACTTTGAAATCCACTGTAATTATGGCAATATGAAGACGTCTCGGTAGTAATATTAACGTCCCGGAAGATATGGCTTTTCCTCGTTTTCTGCTTAAAAACGTAGGGTCTAAGCGGAGCGAGCACGTGAAGAGGGACAGAGCTTTTCCAGCTTGTCTCAGGACAGACGGACGTGTGTGTGTGTGCGCAGATGCGGCTGGTACGTGTATAGGTGCATGTGTTTGCTGGGCGCGTGTCCCGACGCGCACACGCGAAGGTGTTGCATGTCCGCAGGGTTAGGGACGGCCAATAAGGCAATGCCTACATCCCTGCGCGCGCAGGGGGCAAAGCGCCGGATAACGTGAACCACGGCTGGTCTTGCGCCGTAGAGCATCAGTGCGCTCGTGTCTACATCCCTAATGTCAGTGAACGAGGAGATCTCTACCGAGCTGCAGAACCACTCAACTCACTAACAGGGCTCTGGATGTGTAGCAATAGTTTGTTTTAAAAAACTTTTCTCCCTATATTTTTAACGGAACACGATTTCCGTAAATATCCAGTGCTTTACTGTGCTCCTGGAAGAAAATATATTAATACCAAATATTGTTGACATTGCTAACTAATTAAAAGATCGATTATTTTGCATGTAAGGACCTAGTTAGCAAAGGGGATTTCTCTTAATGGGTTGTGTTCTCTGCTTTTTTCCACAGTAGTGAACTATGAAAATGTAGTGGAAACGGGTTCAGAAACAGATGAGGAGGACAAGCTACACATTGCTGAAGACGAGAGTGCTATCACCACGCTGGACCAGGAAACCAGCCCGGCCAGCGTGCCCAACCACGAGTCTTCCCCGCATGTGAGCCAAGCAGCGTTGCCCAGAGAGGAAGAGGAAGATGAAATGAGGGAAAGCGGAGTAGATCACACCTGGCACAACAATGAGATCCTGCAAGCCTCTGTAGATGGTCCAGGTAAGGCGGAGGGGGAGGTGTGCGTCTCTATTCCTGCAATACTTTACCTATTCTTCCTGTTTTCACTAAAATAGGTTTGTGGTGAAGAAAACGGATGAATAGAACATACTTCCTTCCCTGGTCATACTTGCCTCTTGCAGGCTTGCGATACCAGCGGCGGTGGCACGTTGGTTGGCGATGCAGCCACAGCCCCGGTCCCTTGCCTGGCAGACCCTGCTTTGGTCTCCGGCATCCCATTTCTGCCTGGAACGAGCCCCGCAGTCGCTCTACCTAAATGTATAACATCTAACTTTTTTACGGTGCCCTTCAAACACGAGCAGGGTCAAGTATGATTAAAACAATGTATTTTTAATGCCACATAACAAGGAACCTGAATATATTTTGTATGTATATGAGATGAATAATAGCCTTGCTATAGCAGTGCGGGACTGCTCCATCCCGAAGAGCTATTTATCAGTTTAGTTCTGTTTCAGTGTCCGTCTGACACCTCTTATTGTAATTCAACCGTCTAATCATTTCCTTTTGTTAAGTGTGAATGTGATTTCACACTTCTACCTGGTCAGGTAGCTTTCTTATTATTTAACAGTTAAGCACTTGATAATGATTCCCACGCTTTAGTGGGATTCTCCAGGGAAGTAAGAAGGAGCGTAGGCCAACTATAATAAAAACAAGGGAAATTATGTTAGAACTGAAAGTTTGCGTTCAACGCTGTGCAACTGGAAATCCCTGATCTAAAAATCTACATACGCCAGAGGAGCATTAAAGTGTGAAAATGCTACCAAGAAAGAGAATTTGCATTCTTTCCACAAAGTTTATCTGCCCACTAGTTTAGAAAAAGAATGGGTGAAATATTCAGTGGATGGCAACAGGAGCAGTGCAGTTACAGCCATTGGCCCAGCGATGATTTACTCCCGCTAAAGATCTGGTCCAAATTGTACCAGGTTGTCCGCAGAGTTTTGCAGAAATGGATTTTTCTCCCTCGCCTCTTTCAAAGTATTAGTAACATCGTTCTTAAAACTGCACCTTAGTCTCTGAGCATCAAAGCAAATAACGCTGGCTTGAAAAGAGATGAGCAAAAGAAAGGAAAAGAAGCAGGAAGTGATTTTATCTTTACTCAACATTAGCATTTCAGATAAAAGTGGGGTTTTTTTTTATATTCATATATATAAAAATACACACCACCATTGCTAGAAGAGACGCTGCCTTGAAAAAAGATGCGGTGTGTTAAC
>VYZM01003660.1:2309540-2320894 GCA_013398915.1 Dromas ardeola
TATCCCCGTGAAAATGATCCTTAGAGAGGCAGAATGCCAGAGCTGGGAAAAGAATCAAGGCTGGCTTGTCTGCTGTACGGTTTAAACAAATATTTTTCATCTGGTCTGCATATTCTATGCTTTTGTACAAATTTAGCATCTGTTTGTACCTGCATATTTTAACTTAAGGGCTTTCATTAATTTTTTTTTTTTTTTCTTTTAAGCTTCAAAGCCATAAACATGTATATTTATACCACAGTATTGTACGCTGGTTGTAAAGCTCTGAATTAAGTCATTCTGTGCTTTAGTTTTGATTAGAATGATACAATTAGAACCTGTTATTCTACCAACTAATTACTTGTAGGATGTGACATCTGAAGAATACTACAAGATTACAAATTTAGGAATGAACCGAGAATGTGCTCTGTTTATATTATTCCCCTATCTTCAGTCAAATCATTGTCATGGAAATGGATTAATACCGGGCCAGTTTCTGTCCTCATCAAAACCTTTCTCGCAAAAAATAAGAATTTTAATGCTTTGTGTATCAATAAGATTTTAATAGCGGGCTTTGATCTTCTTGCCAGTCTATCACTTGATTGGCCGAGCAGCATCCATCTTCCTGAATCATCATCGACTTGGGTTCGTTTCTGGGCAATTCTTTCTTTTTCTTTCTTTTTCTTTTTTTTTTTTTTCTCTTTTTTTCCTCTTTATTTTTTTGGTCGTTGTTGAACCATTTCTGGGCGCCTTTTGACATTTTACGTCTTACAGGCGCGGCTAAGTGAAAGATTAAAACGGATTTCTCACTTAAATCTCAAATACTAAATTCTCTCACTTAAAAAAAAAATAAATAGACATTGTATGTTTGTGCGCATCTTCACATAAAGCAGGGCTGGCATTTAGGAGAAGTTGAAAAGGCGAGAAAGAAGTGTTATGTATATATATTGATTTTTTGCCTGTGGAAACCCTTTGGAGGGTTGAATCTTAACCAGGCTGTACGTGTGAATACCTGTTGCACATGGACTAACAGATCAGCAGCAAGAAACCAAGTTTGACAGGCACTCCGAAACATCCATGAAAATAAGTGTTCTCCCCAGCGCTGGAGCAGCATCCGGCCTCTTCAAAATGCTACTTTAACACACTCTGAACCACCAGTTTCATGGAAACTAAACCTGATAAATACAGAGTAAATAATTCTACACCTATCATGCTCATTTGCACGTGAATTAACCCGATTTATGGCCATAAAGGCAGACTTTGTCAGCACACAGAAGAGGCAAACAAATCGTAGGGGTAGAGAAGAACTGCCCACAGTTGAAAATTTGTCACATTTCTGCACCACTTGATATTAATACACGCCGTGCTTCAAATGAGGTTAGAATGATGATGACAGCTCAGAAGATCTGTGTGACGATAGATAGAGAGGGAGATATAAGAACTTCTTTTGCAGTTTCTTCCAGGTATAGACCTCACAGTGCCTGTTAACTGATTATTTCTTTTAAATATGGAAAAAAAAAAAAAAGAAAAAGAGAAAAAAAAAATCCCTTTTTATCACCCGACTGCTTATTAGATTTGATATGGGGAAAAGCCCTTCGTTTACTCCGAACAAATAGTTGTGTTTTCCACCACTCGCTGTCATGTTTAAAGTAAATAAGTTCTCCTCCATCCAGCACCGCCGAACTCATTCAGTTGCCAGAACAAAGCCATTGTGTAGAGGTCCACAACCGCCCTTTTCTCTCCTTCCTTTAGCAGGATCTTCCCTCTTCCCGCGGTGTGCTCCCTAGCTTTGTAAGCAATTCCACAACGTGCAAATGCTAAAAGTGTGCCTGTTTATTTCGCAGAAGAAATGAAGGAAGATTATGACACTATGGGGCCTGAAGCCACAATTCAGACCGCTGGAAACAACGGTACAGGTAAGGCATCCCATGGCATGAGCATGGCTTTTCCCCTGCATCCTCTCGAATTCGCTGCGCATGAAGGGGCAAAACAATTTCTTTCTTGTTTTCAGTTGAACAATTGGGAAATGTTTATGTAATTCTCCTGGTTTTTTTTAATTTTCCCCCCCCGATTCGATCCCAGTGACAAACTCATTCGGTGGGAGTCCCGGCCATCCCTCCCGTGCCCCGCGGCCTCTCAGCCCCAAACTCCTTTTAACTACATCCTCGGGAGCTAATAGTTTTCAGCAGCGTGAGGAGATGTTTTCCCAGCGAGGGTGATCCTCGTACAGTTTAAAGTAGTCGGACCAGGATACAGTAGTCTTTTAATGAGAGAGACTGTATAAAGAGCTTGATAATGAGGATGGGGCGCACCCTTCTTGGCAACCCCAGATTCTCATGGTGCACCGAGTAAGCTACTTCAGAGGCTGAAAACATCTTTTCAGCAAGACACACATAAACCCCTTACATAGATACACAGACACACACACTTTAAATGCATATTTATGAGATTATTATGTTTCTGGCTAATCTTTTTTTTTTTTTTTCCACTTTCCACATCTCTTTCTTTCCCCTCTTCTTAGAAATCAATATATTTTGTGGAACAAGAAAGGGGATGGAGATATTTAGCAGGCATCATCTCCGAGCCATCACTTTTATTTTCTGTAGCAGAGGAAAACAGCAAAAGGTTACTGTCACTATTTTCCAATCCAAATGAATTCAGGGGTTTACCGTGTTTTCCAAAGGCCCCACTCCATCCTCGGCCCAGCCGAATGCCAGGCATCGCCCCACGTTCCTTTTGCATTTTGTCACAATTTGAGATTTGTCACAGTTTGTCACAATTGCAGATAGCCCCAGTTTACACGGTGAAAAGTAAGAGTTTTCTAGCATAAGTACATTTCTGTGCATTCCATTATGAGATTTGGTTCATAGGTAATGCTCTCTACAAATATTACTGTAAAAGGTGGTGCCCAGGTCTAGCAAGGATTTTATTACTCACACTCTCCTAATGTTGGCAACACCCACATAAAACCCCAACGCTCTTATTAGGTAACACAAGAAATTTACTTTATAATTCTCCAGGGAGAAAATAATAGGAAAATAAAACCATGTCACTGCCTTTTTCATCCATTAGATTTAGTATGCATGAAAGGAGGGTGGCACCGAGGCACAGTTTATCGTTACATATATACTTAACGATGTTGCCGTACAGAACTGGATGCATACGTACTTTAAAAGCTTTTTTAGTTCCGAGGGACGTTAATAAAGTGACAAATTGTGCTTAGCACTTGGAGAAACAGGACTTGAAAAGACGTCTGATTCAGAAATAAGACTTGATGGTTATCTGAATTACCATTACCAGAGCATTTGAGGTCCCCTATCAGTCCGTGTGACTTCCTTTGCACATATTTTCCTTACCATAACAGGCCTTGACTCTTTCATACTTGCAATGTGGTCTGCTCGAGGAGGGAAGACTTCATGTCCTCTTAGCCTCTTCCCTTCCAGTATCTGATGGTCTCTTCTGCCTGCTCGACTCCGGCCTCACGGCATCTCTCTGGGGGCATGGTGTCACCAAGTCCTTCCACAGCCCTGCCATGAACGTGGCCGTGGGATGTCCTGCCTCTTCCGACACCCGTTTGATGGGGAAAACGATAAGGGTTGCCCCTACCTGGCTTGCTGCACTGCAAACTCGTGGTTCAAAGAGGGTTTTGCATTTAGGTGGCCTGCATTTAAAAGGCAAAAGCTGCTCTGGATGTTGCACCCGGCAATTCCTTCCGCAAACGTCCCCTGCAAAAGTCCCAGCCTCCTCTTTACTCCAGCTGCTACTTGCTGCAATGGGCGGCAGCTCAGATAACCATTACGGGTCGCCTAGTGCTCTGCTAGTGTTTAATTCAGATCTTCTATCACTGAGGCGTTCAGAGCCACCTCCTTCGGCAGAGGCTGTATTGCCCGGGTAGAACATGTTTCCCTCACGGCTGCAGTCTTTGCAGTCTCTTAAGAGCCGTGCCGGATTATTTCATCATATTAAATCATCTGATAAACTAAATGCCTTTGCCAGTCTTTTCAGTTTGAGTGGAAGATGCCAGGTGACAACATCCTCTGTCAGGAGCTGCAGCATCCTTCGTGTAGAGTAAAAACTCCCCCAGCTTGACTGTTGAGGTGCCCCAACCATTATTTGAGGAGGAAAGGGAAGTCCCTGAGCCATTGGGGATCCTTCCTGCCTCATCTGGGAAATGTTCAAAGTTTTCTTCTTCAGCCTCACTATAGGCTTTGGGCCTGTCCTAAGTGTCTGGCCTCAATTTTCCCTGCAGGCAGTAGGGGGATTTAATACCGACGTTTAATAAAATAGCTGAGGTGAGGCTGAGACTCAACCCAATGAAAGAAGTTGGATCAGTGACTCCATCTTCAGCTAAAGCCGTACTTCAATGACCTTCTGGTGTCCAAGAATGCCATTTGGGTCTTCCTACAGATAACACGGGCTCTTCCAGATGGGTCAAGGAGGTTTCTCGTGTTTAATGCAAGGTGCCTCTTCCTCTTGACACCAGATCTTGTAGAGCTCCATCACCTGGGCTGAGCACAGAGATAGGAGATACAGCTTCAGACTCATTCACTTACATCCAACCGGCAAAGTTGCTGTAGGTGCATGCAACAACTGTGGTGTATTTTTAGCATCAAATTCATTGCAGAGCATCATTAGCAGAGAAAGAAAACTAAAAGAAAAAGTCTCTGTTATTAAATTATTCTGCTATTGTCAGAATGGCCACTTCCTAGTGGTACTTAAAAAAGAAATCTTGTTATCCATACATTAATCAGCTGCATTTTCATAATGAGCCATGGAGACTTAATAGTGGAACAGCAAAAGTGACCATTAGAGTGAAAATTTTAGTCTTTGGTCCTGCTAAATTAATTTGTAAATATTTCTGGGGATTTCTGAAATGGTTACTTGACAAATGATGTTTTGCAGAAGGGGTTTTTCAAATGGGAATGAATAAATTTCTATGGTTTATTTTATTGTACCTGTTACAGTTACTACAACTGGGATGTCTGCAGAAAATAGTTGAACAAATTCCCTGTAAACACACAGAAAAATTTTTCCTGGTTTCGATTACTAACATCTGACAAGCTTCGAGTAAAGATCTCTTAATATAATTTAAAGAAGGAAAAAAAAAACAACACCCAACCCTTTGGGGGGAGGAAAACAGAAGTAAAACTTGGCAGGTTGGAGGACAGGCCGTTTTCAGGCTGTAATCTGTGTGTACCAATGGGGGCCTCTCACTTCCTGGCTAATGAAGGCTGTGGTTTTATTAGCTTTGTTTGCGATTAGGGGCAGCTATCACCATCTCGCAGGACGAGTTCCCACACAAAATAACTGGTCTCCCAAGCTCCTTGAACCTCTCTCTCACTTTATCTTGAAAGGTCCTAAATGCCTCCAAAGATAGCTTTCCTTAATGCGTTTTATTTTTATGTGACACAGCCACATCAGCTTTTGGAGCTGAAAATATTTCTGCTCTCCAGGCTCCAATAATTAATTAAAAAAGGACTTATTTGGTGAGGTCACCCGCCGTAGATCTCGCTGAAATTCTTGCCTCGCAGGAGGGGATGTGCAGTGTGTGTGCAGTGTTAGCCCACGAGGAATCCGGGAACATGATTTTCTGCATGGAAAACAAATTAGGGCATGGGGAGGGGAGCAAGTTCTTCTCCCCAGAAATCGAGAGAGAAACCTAATGGTTATCAGATGGGTCTTTTTAGTAACACTGGGTGAGCTTCCAGCCATGTCTGAATTGTCAGTAACGTCGCTGGTGAGAAACCAGATACACATGGTCACCGTTTGCTATTTATGTTAATCTGCAGCGTTGCAGCACTGGTTGTATTGTTTCAGTTAAGGATCTATCAGCTTTTCCACTAAATCCCCTTGTTTTTAGGGTTTATAATATAGACATAAACATTTGCTTTAGCTCCTGGATTGCATGCACAGACATAGAAGCCAAATAATCCAGAGAATTAGGAAGCCAAGGCCAGTAGTATCGCAGCAGCCCTCCACAGCCTGTTGGATCAGCCTCCAGATAGACTTGGGGAGAGGAAGAACCACGTTTGGGTTTGAGTTTGGGACTGAAGCTCCTAATATTAACTCAGGCCTTACTTGGCAGCTCAAATTCCCATCCTATAAATGCAGCTGCAAGCTCCAAACCGTCCCAAGCCTACCTGGGGAAGAAGGACACATGGAGCCACCCCTTGGAGCCATCCCACCCTTTTCCCTTCCTGCTCCCGTATCTCCTCTCTGGAGAAAAGCTCTCTTTTCCTGCTTCGCAGGTAGCATTTACTGGGTCATGGCCTGAATCCGGCAATAAATAGACTTGGTTTCCTTGGGTCTATTGCTAAGCCAAGGGAAGGAGCAGAAATAGGGTAGTGTTAAGCTGGAGGGTGGAGGATCTTACAACAGTTGGAAGATCTAGGCATAGCAAGGGAATGAAAAGTCAGGTTTCTGACATGAAAAGTAATGCCTCAGCTTTCTTCTGATAAAAGCGAAGTCAGAAACATAATCTGATGCTCCTGTGCATAAAGTGTACTTCAGCGACGACCATTTTGTTACATTTCTCTCACAGCAACAAAATGGAGGTAAGGTACTTGGTCACGTTTTCCGGATTTATGCTCCCCTTCTATAGAAGTTGCTTTTTTAGGGGGGAAAAAAGGAGGTATTGCTTCTCATGATACTAACAAACGAGAGCAAGAGCTCCAGAAGAACCAAGGGAGGAGCACTGTGGTGGTGTGTAGCGATTCCCTACAAAACCGCTGCGATAGGAACAGAAGTTCCCTTCCCAAAACGGGGCCATTTGGTCACTGTCACTAAAATGCTGCAGAACGGTTGAGAAGCTGCTCAGCTCCTATGAAAAATAGGGCAGATTTTTCTCAGCCACAGGATTTGATTTTATTGGCTAAAGGGATGAGGTTTGCATAGGTGAATATCTACTCTTAGCAATGACGGCGAGGTCAGCGCTTCAAATCAGGCGCTTACAGGTTTCCAGTTGTGCCCCAGTCAGAGGCCACGTCACGTTTTGACGGCCAGCATCACCTTGCATTTTTGTAGGAAACTGAGGCAAAGAATTTACCCATTTCTAAACACCAAGGAGCTGGTTGGTCCCTCATTTCCAGTGGTTACAAACCCATACAACCCTGTAGGGCCATAACCCCTTTGATGTCCATGAGTTTACTCCATATTTCTCCCTGGCGTCAGTGAGAGGAGAATCATGCCATTTAATATCTTACTTTTACATGAACTGTAGAATGGTTTATGGTGTTGCCTCATTTTCTTCTTTCACCTAAGGAGAAATACATTAAAAATGTAATCAATCATAAGCTGTTCTTTTCGTTTACGGTCAGTTAAAAACAAGTATCTTAATTCCCTGCCACCAACCATGTCTTCCAAGATTTGTTAATAAAAAAAAAATCAGAGAAATAAAGTGATCAGCTCTTTTTTTTTTTTCTTGGTATAATTATATTAATATTTGTCTATAACCTCCCAGAGTTTTAGGGTCTTTCCTGTATGCAGTGTTCATACACGGAGGAGAAAAGAATATTTTTAGTAAAAGGATGTTTTGTGGTTGAGCATATATTATGTTTCATGGACATTGCATGGACAATAAAAAATTGGGTTTACATTTAAGGAAAAGAAGGCAAACTCTTGCACAGAGTGTAAAAGCGGTTTTAGGCTCAGTATCCCTGTTATAGTCTAAAACATGTGGTTCTATTTGTAGAAATCTATGAAGCAATACTTTCTTTAAAACAACCTCTTCTCCCCTTGTAAGTAAACTTTTCAGGGCAAAAAAAAATAACAGAAAGATGTTGTGAGAAATTTTCTTCTTGTGCCCGCCACGGAAGAGCAGCCCGAGGCAGGACCCATCATGGAGGAGAAGCAGTTGTGGTCTTTGCCACCTGCAACTCCCATCTCCCATGCGGGGACCGTCTTGGCGTCTATGGGATCTGGGGGCAGCTGAGCTCCCTCCTGTAGGTCAAGCTGTGTCCATGCCAAAAAGCCGTGGGTCTCCCAGGAGCCCCCTGAATGTTCAGGTTCCGCAGATGAAGGATTACCTGCATTACCCAAGCCTCATAAACTTCTCCTGCTGCCCCGCAGAGCCCGTGTTCCTGTTGATTTAACTGCCTGCCCTTACTTGCATCCACGCTGGTTGGAAAAGCCCGCATTAATTTTATTAGGAGCTGGAGCAAGACCGATGAGAGCGAGGATCCAGCTGCAGCCCCAGAACGGAGCTCCAGCGTGAAGAAGGGCTCAGCCCGCGATGTTAACTGTCCCCAGCTCTCGGGGAGGAGGCACTCAACCCCCTTTCTCTTCTCCCCTTCTCTCCTTTTAGTGAAGAACGCAAATTGCACGTCGGACTTTGAGGAATATTTTGCCAAAAGGAAACTGGAGGAAGGAGACGGGCACGCAGTCAGCATAGCAGAGTACCTGCAGCGCAGCGACACAGCCATTATTTACCCCGAAGCCCCCGAGGAACTGTCTCGCCTTGGCACTCCAGAGGCCAATGGGCAAGAAGAAAATGGTGAGGCTGTAATTCATTTTTAGCCAGTATCCTGACCTCGTGCAGCTGTTGCAATTATAAATGCACTACATGCCTGGGTGTTTACCTTAAAAATTGAAGAACAGCTGCAGCGGCATGGAATTTCATGAGCAAAGATTGGGGCTGTAATTTCAGTGTATTGTGATTTTTTAGTCAGCAAATTTGTATTATCGGGCGGGCGAACCGAAGAGCTGAATTTAAACGGGAGAAAGGCTGCCGCTCTGGTTGGGAGTTTGGGAAGTTTTAAACGAGTTTTAAGGCAAGAAAAGACGGGGCAGCCGACCCATCTCTCTCTGACGCCTTGATAAATAATAGGAAAAGCGTCGGGAGGAAGGAATCGGTCAATGGCGTAAGTAACGTAATGAGCCGGGGCTGGAATGCAAATCGCCAATTGATCGGGAAAGAAAGTATTTCTTAGTTTTCCAGCCGGCGAGGCCTGCGGGAGGAGGGATGCCCGTAATTAATTAATTTCCTAGCGGGGTCCGGCGCGGGTCCTGCGAGCCTGCCGTGGGCGTGCGCGGGTGCCGGTGCCTCCCGCCGCCGGTTGGAAGCGGGCAGCAGATTGCAGCGATTCCTCTCATACCATCCCGGGCAATCGGCCCATGAGCTGCCATTGATTTGCTGACCTTTTGGCCTGCCTCTTCTTCTTCTTCTTCTCCTCCTTCCCCCCTCCCTCCCCTTCCCCATCCTGGGGTGCAGACCTGCCACCTGGAACTCCAGATGCCTTCGCCCAACTGCTGACCTGCCCCTACTGCGACCGGGGCTACAAGCGCCTGACGTCCCTCAAGGAGCACATCAAGTACCGCCACGAGAAGAACGAGGAGAACTTCTCGTGCCCTCTCTGTAACTACACGTTTGCCTACCGCACCCAGCTCGAGCGGCATATGGTGACACACAAGCCAGGGACAGATCAGGTGGGGGGCTGGTTTTAAGTGATTTCTTGCTGTAATAACCCCTTAGAGAAACGATATTGCTTTGATTGGCAATCATTATTAATTTTTCATGGCATTTTGAAGATGCAGATCTTTTAATGGTAATAGCTTTAATTGAGGTCTAAATGATTTTTTGATGGTCTCTTCTAATATGATTTAATAGTCTTATGTTCACGATCGAATGAGTGTGTTAATTTCTAATTTAGAAATTTTATTTGCACTTTAACTTGACTTTAGTTTCGTTTTTATGTTCCTCAAAAAGTGAATGAAACTGTAGCATTTTAATTATACATTATTAAACATCTCAGCAATTTTAATTCCATTTTTCACCTAGTTTTACTTTGCAGTGTTGCAAATAGGAGCTCCAAAGACATGCGAAAAGATCCGCTAGTATTTTTTCATTACTTTCGGAGGAACCTTGTCCATCACGTGAAACTATGCGTGTTTTGTATAATCTTTTGTCAAACATAATTGCACGGCTTCAGAGTAACTCTTCCTACAGACACATATAGGCTCTCCCTTGTGATTGCGCCCCTAACACACGCGTGCACCAGAACTGCGGCATCGCTACCGTTTGTATTGCCCGGCAGCGTATCTGCAATAAATCACAGCAGCTTTTTTTCCTCGATGTGATGCATGTAATATTATATCAGTGCTGCATTTAAGGAAATGCTGCGTATCTCAAACAGGTGACCGAGCTTCCCCAGTGCTCCTAAACAGGCTGGCGACAGACCTGTGCCACAGAACTCTTTACATACCAGCAGAATCCCTTCTGTCTTATGGAAGGCTGGGATGGAAAGTCAAACGGCGTGGTTAAAACTTAGATAAATCGATGTGCGCATTGTGTCAAATGATAAAGGCTTTGTGCTACGTTTGTTTGTCTTAAAAAGCTGAAAATTATGATCGCCTGTATTTCTCTCGGTAGGTTTTTCCCAGCGTAAGGTAAATTCAGTTAGGCAAGCAAGCACCTCCTAATCACGCGATTTTTGCAATTAGCATTTTTAAGAGAACCGTCTCTTTTGCTTGATCTTAAATCAATATAAATGATTCTGGAGCGGTTTCTCCCCTTCTTTCCTTCCCGCGGCTTTTCCAGTAGACAAACTCGTTTTCTACGTGTGTATTTTTCCCAACCTGATCCGCCGTAAGGTTCTTTCTTTCGCTTCATACCATTAAAAACACCGGGGGGAAAAGAAAAAAAAACCCAACCCCAAACCCCGTGTAGATATTTATCCAACGCAACCGCCTGAAATTTCGCATGCGAGAGCGCGCCGGTGCTGGCGCATTATGAATGGTAGCTTTGGTGTTGAAAAGTCCCCTCATTTGCTCATGGCATTTACAATTAGTAAATTAAAATGATTGTATCATATTAACAGTGGCACAACTAAAGTTTATAGTAGTCCTCGGAGGGCGATGGGGGGAGACAAAACAGCTGTTGCTGTTTGTTTATGCAACTCAGCAACATATGAGCGCGGGTCCCTCAATGGCGCGCGGCGGGCTGGGCTCTGCTTGATCTTTGAAGGTTGCTGCTGTTTGAACAAACCTCCCTGTGTCCCATGTAACACCATCTGTCTCGCCAGGAATGTGGGAAGAGGCAGCACACCCTCGCAGTTGTCATGCCGTTTCGGCGCTGCCTTTTTTTTGTTTTATTTTATTTTAATTTTTTTTCCCCCCTTCTTTTTTTCCTTCCCCCCCGGCCTTTTCCCCCCCTCCTCCTTTTGTGTCGTGGCCGCCTGCAAAAGGCTGACCTCCTACCTTGAGCATCCCAAGTGGGTGGCTGCATTGTTATAAATATTATTAATATTTTTTTTAATTATTCCCCCCTCCCTCCAAATTCAAAGTCACGGGGCTTTTCTTGCTTGTTGCAAAAAAAAAAAAAAGAAAAAAGGTCAGCTGCCTTTGATTATATATCTTTTAACTTTCAACTTTCCCTCGCCCCT
>VYZM01003660.1:2320935-2334256 GCA_013398915.1 Dromas ardeola
GGGGGGGAGAAACATGGCACGAAAGGTAGCTCGAGTCTTCCCTGCTGCTCTGTGATTTTAAAAAACATTTCCACCAGCAGCTCCTGCCGAAGACGCAGTCTCTTCTGCTTGATAATGAATTAAATCTTACACGAAATGCCACTAACGGCAGTGTTTCTGTCTTTCCTACACACGCAGTAAACAGAATTTTTAAACAAGCGGAGCCCCACATGTTCAGAATCTGCTAGGAATATTAAGAGCCACAAATCTTCTTATAAAACAGTTTCTCTCATCGTAAGATACCTTAAAGCAACACATTTCTGATGAGAGACTTAGGAGATAATTCTAAAGCAAATATCGAATGCTCATGTGAAAGTACTTTCTCATTTGTTTCGCTTTACTGCCAACATTTTGATTTTTATTGCAACACTGATGAGACAAATAAATGTACATGCAGACCTTTTGGTCCGCTTGATAAATTCGGAGCCACATTAATTTTGTTTTTGTTTTTTAAGCTAGAAATTCATGGTTTCTCTTGCATAAAATTCATGTTGCTATCTTTTTTTTTTTCTTTCTTTCTTTTTTTTTTTTTCCCCTCCCAGCACCAAATGCTGACCCAAGGAGCAGGCAATCGCAAGTTCAAATGCACTGAGTGTGGCAAGGCCTTCAAATATAAACACCATCTGAAGGAACACCTGCGAATTCACAGTGGTGAGTAGCGGAGGTGCTGGTGTGCTCATTTGCATTTTGTTTAATTAGCTGAGTTTTAAAGACTGCTTAAAATTTACACAGTTCTGCTTCTGGCTTCTTGGAGCTACTAAGGTATTTCATAAGTGATATCTGAGTCATCCCCATTTATCATGCTGTTAATACCACTGTCTCGCTGAAAGATTTGGAAATAGTAAAGCTTCCTGCAAATAATACGGATTGTTTGTTCGGCAGTTGGGGTTCAGAAGCGTTCACCCACAGAATCACAGAATCATGGGGTGGGAAGGGACCTCTGGAGATCATCTAGTCCATCCCCCCTGCCAGAGCAGGGTCACCCAGAGCAGGTTGCACAGGAACGCGTCCAGGCGGGTTTGGAATGTCTCCAGAGACGGAGACGCCACCACCTCTCTGGGCAGCCTGTGCCAGGGCTCTGCCACCCTCAAAGTGAAGAAGTTCCTCCTCATGTTGAGACGGAACTTCCTATGCTCAAGTTTGTGCCCATTACCTCTTGTCCTGTTGCCGGGCACTACCAAAAAGAGCCTGGCCCCATCCTCCTGACACCCACCCTTTCAGTATTTATAAGCGTTGATAAGATCCCCCCTCAGTCATCTTTTTTCCAGGCTGAAGAGACCCAAATCCTTCAGCCTTTCTTCATAAGAGAGGTGTTCCAATCCCCTAATCATCTTCGTAGCCCACTCGTTTCTGTGCGGCCAGGCCCAGAAGACTCCATTATATTTTCCGTAACAGAAAGTCCCTCCAAGTGAAATGCAGCTCGCATTCTCAGATCACGAGTCAGCGTGAAGCGTCTCCTGTTGAGTGACTTGTGGGGTTTGGTTCTTCTGCTTGAGGCAGCATTCGGCACGCGAAACGTCACCGGGCTCTGTCCAGGCGCAAACCTCCACCAATGCTGACGTGGAGGCCCTAACATCAGGACTCAGTTTCTCATACCGTGCTCATTTCCAGTGAAAATTCCTTTTTTTTGGAAGGAAAAAAAAAAAAAAGAAGAACCAAATCAAATTTGAACAGTCTGGATTTGATTTGACTGCCTTCGCCACAGGGTACTCACCTGTGACTTGCAATGGTCGGTCTGGAGCCAGTCTCACACCTTGGTGGCCGCTGCCGGCTGGAGACCATGGGTCCAAACTGACCTCAAGACCCGTAGAGAGAGGAGGGTAAAGCAGTGGTGGTGTGTGGCCGTGTCCATAGAATTAATATTTTCCCCACTACTAACCAGTGGATACACAGACGATCAGTCGGGTATCAAATGCGATGGCTTGCAATTATAGCAGCAACAATGATAATTAACATTTGGTTTTAATTATCATTTTAGGTGAAAAACCATATGAGTGTCCAAACTGCAAGAAACGTTTCTCCCATTCTGGCTCCTACAGTTCGCACATCAGCAGCAAGAAGTGTATTGGTTTAATCTCTGTAAATGGCCGAATGAGAAACAATATCAAGACGGGTTCTTCTCCTAATTCTGTATCTTCCTCTCCTACTAATTCAGCCATTACACAGCTGAGAAACAAGCTGGAGAATGGCAAACCACTTAGTATGTCTGAACAAACAGGCCTACTGAAAATTAAAACAGAACCACTAGATTTCAATGAATATAAGGTTCTTATGGCCTCACATGGGTTTAGTGCAACTAGTCCTTTTATGAATGGTGGACTTGGAGCAACCAGCCCCTTAGGAGTTCATGCTTCTGCTCAAAGTCCAATGCAGCACTTAGGTGTAGGGATGGAAGCACCACTGCTTGGGTTTCCTGCGGTAGGCAGTAATTTAAGTGAGGTGCAGAAGGTCCTACAGATTGTGGACAACACGGTTTCCAGGCAGAAAATGGACTGTAAGGCTGAAGAGATCTCCAAGTTGAAGGTTTACCATATGAAGGATTCCTGCTCTCAAGCCGAGGAACAAGGAGTTACCTCCCCCAATATTCCCCCCGTGGGTCTTCCAGTAGTAAGTCATAATGGTGCCACTAAAAGTATTATTGACTATACATTAGAGAAAGTCAATGAAGCCAAAGCTTGCCTCCAGAGCTTAACCACAGACTCGAGGAGGCAGCTCAATAACATTAAAAAAGAGAAGCTGCGAACCCTAATAGACCTGGTAACTGAAGACAAGATGATAGAGAACCATAACGTATCCACTCCATTTTCATGCCAGTTCTGTAAAGAAAGCTTTCCTGGTCCCATTCCGTTGCATCAGCATGAGCGTTACCTGTGTAAAATGAACGAAGAAATCAAGGCAGTCCTTCAGCCTCACGAGAACATGGTTCCCAACAAACCTGGAGTGTTTGATAAGCAAACCCTCTTGCTGTCATCAGTACTTTCTGAGAAAGGAATGACTAGCCCCATCAACCCATACAAGGACCACATGTCTGTACTTAAAGCATATTATGCTATGAATATGGAACCCAACTCTGATGAACTACTGAAAATTTCCATTGCTGTTGGCCTTCCTCAGGAATTTGTGAAGGAATGGTTTGAACAAAGAAAAGTCTACCAGTATTCAAGTTCCAGGTCACCATCACTGGAAAGGGCCAGTGCCAAGGTGGCGCTGGCTGCCACCAACAACACTCCCACTAAAGACTCTTTGTCAGCCAGATCTCCAATAAAGCCTGTGGACTCTATAACTTCACCATCTATAGCTGAACTCCATAACAGTGTTACTAATTGTGATACTCCTCTCAGGCTAACAAAACCTCCTCATTATACCAATATTAAACCAGTTGATAAATTGGACCACTCTAGGAGCAATACTCCTTCTCCTTTAAATCTTTCTTCCACATCTTCTAAAAACTCCCACAGTAGTTCTTACACTCCAAACAGTTTCTCTTCCGAGGAGCTTCAGGCTGAGCCTTTGGACTTGTCTTTACCAAAACAAATGAAGGAACCCAAAAGTATTATAGCCACAAAGAACAAAACAAAATCTAATAGTGTAAATTTAGAACACAACAGTGTTTCTTCATCATCTGAAAACTCAGATGAGCCGCTGAACTTGACTTTTATCAAGAAGGAGTTTTCTAATTCAAATAATCTGGATAAAAGCACTAACCCAGTATTTGGTATGAACCCATTTAGTGCCAAACCTTTATACACAACACTTCCACCACAGAGCGCATTTCCCCCGGCCACTTTTATGCCACCAGTCCAGACCAGTATTCCTGGGCTGCGACCATACCCAGGACTAGATCAGATGAGCTTCCTACCACATATGGCCTATACTTACCCAACTGGAGCAGCTACTTTTGCCGATATGCAGCAAAGGAGAAAGTACCAGCGGAAACAAGGATTTCAGGTAAATTGTTGCAACCGTTTTCTTTTGAAAGGTTAGAATTTAGTATGTTGTGATATGTCCTCTTACAGAAGAAAAAGCCCAAAGCTGTAGTCAATATTTCCAACAAAATTAGCAGAGTTTATTTTAGTTTGAACTTGCAAAAATGCAGTGGGGTAGGAAAACAAACTGCAATTACCTTAAGAGTACCTCTACATGCATTCAGAAGCAGTGTCAATACCTTTGAACAGGCATAACGCTTATGGTTTTATTCTGTTAAGAGCTCAGTCGTTTCTTATTAGAATTGTATCTAAGTAATAAAAATAATGTCCATGAAAAAAATCCGTCCTGCAGTAAAAAAGAAAGGGGGAAGCTTTGTAAGGAAACTGATCTCTGCAGGGCATAACTGCATCTCACCATGGGGAACAGGAGCAGTGGGAGACCTCTTGGGAACCACCCCCACACCCGGACGCAAAGTTGTATCTCTCCAAGCAGAGGTCCATATGGCCTTGTAGCAGCTCTATCTCATTGAAAGCCCTCAAAGCTTCCTTCTCCATGTTTTTTTTTGGGGTTTGTTCACCCACCGTGCTTAGGAAAGGCATTCTCTCTTCTCGTGAAATGTTGGGGGGATGAGAAACGTTGACGCGTTGCTTCACCATAGGCCCTTCCATCAGCTCACCTACTACCCTTCCCAGACTACCAGTCCTCTAATCCTGCCAGTCATCCGGAACGGCTTTGAAAAAACCCAGAGATTAAACGAAATTATGTGGAGAGGGAGCTGCAAGGGCCCTTAATCGCAGACAAAGTCTTTCCCTGGACACATAATCTGGGTCAGCGCTTCTTCATGCCTGGGTACAACTTTTAATCCTTTTCTCAGGTCGTCCCAGAGTCAATACATGAGTAGTAAAGGATTTCGCCGCTTGCGTGCCTACAGCAAAGAGCTGCTCTACAGAAGCCATGTACTTTTATAGCTTTTTGCGGGGTGTATTCAGATATAATGTAGAGAGTTTAGTTAAATGAGATTAACTGATTATAGATTAATACTATTTTTTTTTTTTTACATTTGCGCATGTTCCCCTATGTCCTATTATGGTCTATTAGTAATTTTACTGACTAGTAAATGTTTTATAGTTTCAAATGTGAAAATCAGGTATGGTTTTACATTACAGGCTATAATCCCTCTTTGCACAATAGGAGCATAAATAGCACTGCACCTCCATAACAGCTGTTCCACTATTCCAATTTACAGTACATCTGCCCTCTTTGTAAATGTATTTAAGCCTATTTAATCTTCTCTAATATTAATTAGTGCAAACCTAGTCTAAGAAAACCGAACTGTGTGATAGCAAATGGAAATGTATGTTATCACGTAAGTTTGCACTCTCTTTGGATCAAGACAAAATAAATATCAAGAAATTTAATAATTTACTGATCCACATTCATTATTGCTTAATGCTGAAGGCTGTTTTAACATAGATAGAACATTGATAAAAAGTGTTATTAATATTCCCTATTTCAAATTACAAAATTAAATATAAAAATATAGCTTGAGGCCTTTAGTCGGGAGACATACATTTAAATGGATTGCATAATAATAACATTTGTACCTAAATATAAAATTCAATTAAAACCTTTCTACAGATACAGAATATATCCAAGTTTCAGTGTTTTGAAAGGAATGATCTCTTAGCTGTTGCTTACACTCACCCCTGAAAAATATTACACCACCTTTTGCCACGCGTGAAGAGCCTCCCCTGCGCGTTTTCCGCTCCTTGGAAATATTTAGTGCAATATGATAAATACCGTCCACTTGTGTAAATCATGTTATTGCAGAGTGCTCAAAACCAGAAAGTTGGTTGAAGGCAGAGATTTAGGAGGCTCCTCACTATTTCCACAGTTCCCATCAGCTGTAGTTTCGTTACCAATGGGTTCCTAAGCTAAGAGGGACCACCGTCCTAAGCAGACATGATTTTAATTTTTCTGGGGTGGTGGGTTCCTCCATGGGGAGGAGCAGTGGTGGAAGTGGGGTGTCGCTGACGGGTGGTTCCCTCGCAGGGAGAATTGCTTGATGGAACCCCAGACTACATGTCCGGCCTTGACGACATGACGGACTCCGACTCCTGTCTGTCCCGAAAGAAGATCAAGAAGACAGAAAGTGGCATGTACGCGTGTGACTTATGTGACAAGACATTCCAGAAGAGCAGTTCCCTGCTGCGACACAAATACGAGCACACAGGTAGGGCGGCCGCGCACGCACCGAAGGGAGGGTTGAGGTCTTCACAGAAGGGTTGAGGTCTTCACTACACTCTTTGCCGCGTTTCATGAGTACACGTGGGCAATGTAGGGCTCAGCAGGTGCTGAGGCTTTCAACAGGGAAGAAATAATATCATTTGCTCAGTTCAACTTATTTTTTTAATTTTTTTGAATGGTTACTGCTTGGGAAAGGACTGTTGGATGCGATGGGGTGAATCTCGGCAGGTGGTAGGTGAGCTCACATCATGTTGAGCGCGGTGGCAATCGTGGCACTCAGCACCTCGCAGGATGAGCCCTCTTCAAATTAGGTAGGCCCTAGCACTCAGAAAGGAATGCAACTTGGTCAACACAAAGTCTGGCACGGGAAGGAAGAGTGACAGTGTATTTCTCGTTTCTTAGACGCTATCTGACCCCACACCATTTAATCCAATAGAAAAACTTCCACTGACGTTAGCAGCATGAGAGCTGGCTCTGGCCGAGTTATCCGAAGGCAAACAGCTCACAGGGGTTGCTCTCGCCGTGATTTCGCATGCCAGCAGCGCAGGCAGGTTGCATTTTACCTTTTCACTTCTCAGTTAATGCCCAGGGAAGGTTTCCTTCTTTCCCGAGCAGGAACTGATTTTTGTCTAGTTCAAGGAAGCCTGCCAAAGCTCACCACGGATTGTCAGCTTAAAAAATATTTTGGTTTGAAAAAGACCCTCCATCACACCTATGCTGGCCGTGGCTCCCCTTGTGGGCAGTGCTCCCATCCGTCAGCCAGGACAGGCAGGAGCCCGGAGGTGGAGAACTCTCCGAGGGGGACGCATCGGCTCAGCATGTTTCATTTCGGGGAAAGCAGGACTGGAGCTCCCCAAATAATAGAGATATCAAGTTATGTTAGACAAAGGGAACGTGAATTATCATGTGAATTATTGTGCAGCAGGACATAAAGCAAACTCCAACTTCCTAGAGTTAGAAAAAGCTTACTCAGGAGGAAACTTTCCTTAACTTTGAAAGCTGAGTCCCACTTCAGGAAATGAAGCAAGTCACATCATCCTTCAATCTCACCATGTGACGGTAAAAAACTTATACCTCTCTATTAATACATCTTCCAGGCCGCACAAAACCATTTGGCATTTCACATATGAAAAATTTACAATTCAGAAGTGGACTGTACCTTTAAAAAAAAATTCTTTACTTTGTTATTTTTCCTTCTTATCCTTTTCTTCCAAATTCTAAACTAATCCCAGACAGGAAAATAAAAAAGGAAGTTAAAATACATGCGGGATTAGGAAAGAAAATTAAAAGCAACATTTTGGACTAGATCAGCTAGTTCATTGGTGGAATGTGCTCTCCACTACATTATTCAGATCAAATTGTTTATTCAGTAGAAGAAGCTTTGAAGGCTTTACGTCCCTGCACCTTTCCTCTCCTGAATGATTTTATTACAGCCATCTGCAAACATTATGGTTTACTACGCTACTACCGTAAAGCTCTTATGTTAGAACTGGCCTTCATATATATCGGGATCTGGACATATGGTTGAATCCCATAAAGTTGGTAGTCCATAAGGTCGACAGACATATGGTTGAAAGGCTGAAAATTTGACAAGCTGAAATGTGTGCAATCACCTTGATTTGCAAAATAAACTGCATTTGTAAAAGCAAAAATATGTTCTGGTCCTTAAGTAGCACGGGAACCTACTGCCTAGAAAAATACCACACAGCTGCAACGGAGGGACTTTTCTCCTTCTTCTTTGCTCTGTCCCTTTCGGCTTCTGAACTTTACGTCCGTCAATTTTATGGGGCTCAGCCTTATGATCCAGAACATGTCTAGGGTGTCATATTTAATACGCTAGAGCTACAGCACATCATCAAGCTCGAGCGTGGCATTTAGAGACAGGAAGGATGGTCTTGTGGCAAAGGCACAGGCGCTGAGGCTGAGCGCCCCGCGCTCTTTTCTGCTTCGCCACAGACTTCCTCTGCGAATTTCAGCAAATGGCTTCGTCTTTCTCTCACCTTCGCCCATCTTTGAAAGAGCGGGAAATGACACCAGCCCGCCTCTCCGGGGTGTTGTAAATCTTAATTCATGCAGGCTGAAATATTGCGATGGAACTCGCTATATAAAGTGTGAAGTATTATTAAGGACGCGTTTGCTTTTACGGAGCCTCCGCGCCTCACGCTATCGTTAGATGGAGGTGGTTGGGAGCTCTGAAGACCTCGGCTGGGCTAGCCTCCATAACTCATTCACAGCCTTCAGGAGGCACACTGCACTGGGACTTTGGCTAATGGCTCAGCGTGCATCTGAAGTGAATTTCAAATTAATGTGATAGTTTTTGGAAAAAGCTTGTAATTGCATTAATAACGTAGGTGCGAAATTGCAGTCCGTGTTCAGTGGAAGGAACTGAATATAAAGCAAAGCCATCCTCTGCGTTTGGGGTCGTTGTAAGAGTAGGCCTAGATTTTTCAATCGACTTTTTGAAACCGCAAAAAGAGAAAAAGCTTCTTTTCTGAGTGTGTTGCTGTCTTCTGACCAGCTGATCGTGATCTGTTGTTACTTCATTAAAAACATATTTTAGGAGGAATTGGAACACTTCCTGTCTTTCCTGGAGAAGCACAAATAGTGGATGTTGTTTATACTGATGTCCTTTTTCCTATGTAAAAAAATCTATGTGCTTTTTTAGGTCTTTCTTTTCTGATATTTGAACAATCAGGTTTTTCTTTGACACCACTTCTCATAGTCCAAGTACTTGTTGCAACCAATGCTAGAACAAGGGTTAAAAGAGTCAGACAGAGGCCACGTTCCTGCTTTGCAACCCCTAAAGATTTATCCCGGAGAAATTATTTGGAGCAAAAAGTAACATTGACCCGTAAAACTACATGAGCTGGCTTAATCCTGTGCAACACAACTACTGTAAAGAAGAAACCAGGAATGTTGTAGGTATTGTGGTGGAGCAGGGCAAGAAGAAGAATGGGGTTTGGCCAGTTCTTTGTGTCAACCCAAGACCTTTTGATAGGACCATGCAGCCGGAGGTCAAGGAGCTCTGTGATTTTCTCTCTATGCTGCTCCTGCCACAGCTTGAGCACTGTAGAAAAAGGGCCCCAGATTTCACGGTCCATAATTTTAAATTTATGCAGTATTATCAATATTTTGTAATAGCTTCTAGCTACACGTGGAGAAGGAGAATTGATTGTGTTACTGCAATGAGTGAATTGCATTGGCTGAACTGATATTTAGTGTAGAGGCCGCTGCTTGCTGCAGGACCAAATTCCGCCAAGTTAATCTTGGGATGCCATTTAATTTTAAGAGAAGTTACATGTCCTTCTTGGAGTTTGAACTTTACAAGACCCTATTTCTTTCAAACCAGAGGATGCAGCACTGTAATTGGGGTGCGGAGCATGGCAGGCAGCACAGCAATTCAGTGCTCACGTTATTTTCCTGTGGAGTCTTATGAACCCATCCGAACTTTGGCCAGGCTGAAATTAGTTGAGCAGATCCTGCTTCATTTGCACGCACCTAATCTCAGATTTCTCCAAGCTACTTAGCACAAGTAGACACTTGTCTTACTGAAGAGACACTTTCCTTACTGAAGGTGAAGAAGATGGTTGCTCTCATGGCAAAGCATTGGTGCCATTTGGCAAACAAAAACATCTTCGCGTTGCGGATAAGGAGGGAAAGCGGTAGCGGGTAAGCGAGCAGGAGAGCAAACAGAACGGAGCACCTAGAAAACAGAGGAATATCCCGGCTCCCCTTTGTCATCAACGCTGCGTTGGGCTGATTCAGGAGAAAGGTGAAGGTTGGCGTTTGTTCTGCCGTCGCCAACACCCATGTCTGCTCCACACCAGCTTTATCGTCGCTGCGCAAGGAAACTTGCAGCGTGCCGGCTCTGCAACAAAAGCTGGAAACGGTTTTTCAGAATCCTACCTAGAAATTTTAAATCCTTTCATTGTTGTTCTATATTACATCATATTCTATTTTATTACTTGTGTGGGCTGTCGAGGGCCTCATAGCTGTGCTAGTGCTTTCATCCTTTCCTTTTCCACTGTATATTTTATTAAGACCTCTCTTTTATTTTTGTAGCTTTCATGCTGATGCAAGCACTAGTTTTATTTCCAGATTGATTCTGTAAACTAAATATTGTTCTTGAGCCTGGTAACAAATCAGCGCTCTCTGGCTAGTATTTTGAATTCCCAGCTCAGGAGTTTTCTTTATTTAGAGCTTGATTCATAAAAAATTTACATGCTATTTAAAGGTTATTTTTTGTTGCTTTACTCTGATACAAGTTTAGAATTCCTCATTTTACACTCAAATAAAGAAAAAAAAAAAAGGATGTATTCTATGCTTGGGAAATTCGTTCTGTAGACAAGGTCTCCTATTCAAAACAGAACAGGTGCAGCTTGGGCAATTATATATAAATTGCATTTATCTTGCACCTTTGACCGCTTCACTGTGCTGTGGCCGCTAATCCATCTCCACTGGGACTACATCTAACATCCAAACCCCCAAGCAGCTTCAAAAGAACAGCCGTAAAAAAATAAAAACAAACTGTCACAAAAATGTTTCCTTCTTTCCTCCAAAGAGTGGGATTTCTGCTTGGCCCCCTCCCACAGAAAAAAGACCCACTTGCCTAAGGCAAAGGATGGGTGATATTTAGTCTGGGACCAGTGACAGGTTATGATCTGATGTCTTATGACTTTTATACCACTGCAAATGGGAAACGCAGAGCTTTTCCGTCAAAGACTTTTAGCCCGGGAAGATTGAGAGGTACTTACTGTTAGAGATTTTTTTCATTGTTGTTGTTTTGTTTTAACAGAAATGCAATTTTAGAGACTTTGCAAAACAGATTAGTTATAATTTCCCCTCTGTAAATTGAGCGTGGGCCCCTGTGGGAACCTCCTTTGCAGATGGTGGAATAAAAAAAAAGCCCAAGCATTTCCTTTAGATATTTGAGAGAGAATTATCATTTAGTTTCACTGCAAAATGTGGCATCTCCATCACGCCTGACACCACACAAGTGTTGCATGAGCCCTCCTGCGAGCTCCTTGGGTACCTCTCCTAGCTCCATCCCCCATGGATGACACAGGCCATCTCAGATGAGATTGGGTAAAACCTGTAGGGTGGGATGTTCAAATCTGCTTCTTTTAGATGCATCTCTACTCCACCGATGTTATAACATTGCATGGCAACGCTTTTACTGTGTTAGCTAAATAGCTGATAAAGCAGCTAGGGCTACCTACAGTTGTAGGTTCTCCCTGCCCACCTACAACTGCAAGTTCTCCCCATCCACCGACAGTTGTAGGTTCTCCCCATCCACCTACAACTGCAGGTTCTCCCCATCCACCTACCACGGCAGGTTCTCCCCATCCACCTACAGCTGCAGGTTCTCTCCATCCACCTACAGTTGTAGGTTCTCCTCATCCACGTACAATTGTAGACTTATCCCCATCCCCGGCGTAAAATACCTTACTTCAGCGTTATTTTATGGCCTACTAATGCATTGTAGGGATTAGGCACTCCTTTTAAACGGCTGAAATACCGGGTTTTTCTCACAGGGGAAAAAAAACAATTCTTCCGCAAATGTTCGGAAACCCGATACATTTAAAAACATTTTTCAATTAGTGTTGTAACAGCTGCGCGCTGCTAAGGTATGTTGTGTGGTGTCTGAACAAAGAACTTTGCTCAAGCTGTCGTGTTCCCGCAGATCAAAACTGAGCCCTTGATATGGATGTGGTAGACTAAATAGCTCTAGTATAGCCTTTTTAGTAATAATATAAATTAATATGAAAATAGGAAGTATTCTAATCTTCTCGTTTCTAAATTAATTTATAAAATATGGATGATTCCCCGCCAGGCTGCCTCTGTGCTGGCTTGGGGGAGGCCCCAGGTAGCAGGAGCAGGAGATGCAGCGTTGAACGGATGCTGCGTGCGAGGGATGAGCAAAGCAGGCAAAGACTGAGGAACGAGCACATCACCCGGCCTCTGGAAGGGCGGGTGGAGACAAGTCTGGATGAGAAGCAGTGGAGGTGGTTGACTTTTGTTTGAGGAGAGGAAAAGCGCTGGGCAACTGGATGGAGCACAAGTGGGGTGAGAAGGGTGTAGTGGGCATCAAATGTAGAGTGCCTCAAAAAAATCATGAAATTTGAATTAATGGAGAAGGAGCGGCGTTGTGGAGAAGTGGAACAAGGCGAGGGCTGGGCTTGCCAATGTTAGGGAAAAGTAAGTCGGGGGGAAGGACTGAGGCAGCGTGGGCAGAAGTTCAGTGTGGAGAAGGACACAAAAAAAGGTGCCAAGGAAAAGCAGAAGGTCTACGGGGAACAAAAGAGGAATGGAATTAGCTACTATGGAGATACTGGCAAAGGGATGGGAGCATGTTGCTCAGCAGGAGAGCCGGGACAAGGCAGGGATGCAGGTAGGGATATCTGGTGCATCCATCTGGGTGGTTGGTAGCGTTGGGAAAGCTCCCACCTCACCCATGAGGGTTTTCTTCTGGCAGTGCTGGGGTTTGAGGAGCGCTCAGCTCGAGAGTGCTTCGGGATTTTAAGCTAATTTGAGTAAGTGACTTGATGGTGCTAACATCTCCCCAGATAAGACTGTGGGATTTCCCCACCATGGCAAAACTTGTGCTCTGAATCGCTCCTGGCGCTGGATTCGGTGACGCCCCGGGTCAAAGCTGGAGGTTCAAAGCCAAAGTACGTGTACAGCTCAAAGCCCAGAGTTTTCTTCAAGCCTGATTTTAACCAACAGGTTAAATTGGCAGAAATGCATATTTAGGAAACAGATCAAAAAAAGCAATAATTCTATAATTCAATATATCAATATCGAATTTTCAATTTTACTGTAAAGGGACATAATAAAAAAAAGACACCCTGTATGTGTGCAAGCTTAGGAAACTCTCAAAGAAATATAGCTTGAGTCCCCATTTCCAGGCACCCACTAATTTCCCTATCACTTGGGTTATTCTGTCTGTGGTTTCTCCTGTATTTTCCTTCCTGCCAGATCTCCCCTTCATTTCATAACATACAATTTTTGGCTTCCTTGAGCATTCGTTAATTACACCTTATTAAATGTGAACTTTCACAGTGGGACTTGAAGGTAGCTGTGACTAGATTGGGGGGGGGGGGGGGGG
>VYZM01003660.1:2339296-2370253 GCA_013398915.1 Dromas ardeola
AGGTCTAACAAAAATAACTGTGATTTGCCAAGCTAGTTTTGCAGTTTTTACAAGATGACCCTAATATTCACAATATGAATGTATTCATGGGTTTTACATAATGACTTTTATCAGGAAACTGGATTCTGCTTCTTAAATCTAATTGCCAAGTGAAGAGTAACAGAAGAGAAGAAGCAGATTACCTTATCAAATTTGCAGCTCTTGAATATACAGTGCTATAATATAGCGTCTACCCACATCATTTTTCTACTTCAGCATCAAAGAAGTAAAGCATTATTTTACTATTGAATTTGCTCAAACTTTAAATTAGGATATTTGAAGTTAGAAGGAAGACATGTTTATAAGTATTGTCTCAATGTATAAAATCACATAGTATTTACCAGACCTTCTATCCAAAGACCCAAGCCTGCTTACTTTATCCGTCATATAGGGTGGGTTCTGATATTCATTGTACTCTTGTACACTGATAATAAGACTTTTCAGGTCAGCCACGTTACCCCAGAGTTGTTTCAGTACAACCGATGGAAGGATAAATTATATACAAATAACCTTATTCTTGGCTAGGCTGCATACCATGCCCTAATCATTCATTCTTCTGCAAAGCAGACACAAAGAGGATTTTAAATGTTACCAAATCACACTTTTCCTCTTAACTTCAGCAGTTATGGAACATGAGATTCATTTTTGCATTTATTTTTATCCAGATGTTAACACACGGCTCAAGGCAGTGAACATCCAGAAATCCAAACAAAGGTGTAACAGCAGTTAGGACCCGTGGTTGCAGTTTGGGAAGGTAAATCAGAGCTTGCTTTAATTCAAACAGTTTGGAATGGTCATAATGAACAAATGAGATGTGCACTTGGATATTTACTGCAGAGGCTTGCTGCTGTGTTGCCCCATTCTCGACACTACAACAGATATGAGTTACCCACATCCAATTAGCTCAGATCTGCATACCCGCATCGTATCTCCCTGCTGAAATGTGGCTCTTCTGCCACTGGGCCAAATGCTGCTCTCATTAGCTCATTAACTCAGGCTTTAATGCAGTGAAAAATGCAAGCAACAGTGACGCGTTGGTTTGCTTTTCTCTGGCTTTGCATGGGCGAGCTCTGGTCCTGCTTTCTCACACTCGGAAATTCAGAGCAATCTGCCAGGTTTCACCGACTTCCAGCTGGCAAGGGTGCACACTGCTGTCCATGGGTGCTCGTGCTCTACACCACATGCAACGTAGGTTTTTGTGGATCTTTGTTAGCCTACCAACACTATGTAGGGCTAGACATTATCAAAGGTCACTAATTTTTCTTGTTCTGGCTTCAGGAACAGGAGGAGAACAGACTTATTCTGTTGGATTCCTGCAGGGGTAAGTATTTGTCACTCTTCTCCTGGTCCTGAGTTGAGTCTTTGAAGTGCTCTTGGGGTTCCTTATACACCAGGAACACAAAGGATTTTCCAAGCTGTCCTGCAGAGTGACTTTCTATAATCCATTGAAAGTCCAAGAATTCTCAACTGAGAGGATCTGCAGTCATTCTGTCTCAAACCCACCCTTAGCATCTCCATGAACCACAGTTCAGCAGAACATAAGCCTTGGGCCTATAGTGCAAGAAACACATTCATTATTAAACCCTATTTGTAGCTATTTAAGACTGAAAGAGAAGGCAGACTTAGGGTGAGGAATCATAGAATCATAGAATCATAGAATCATAGGGTTGGAAGGGACCTCTGGAGATCATCTAGTCCAACCCCCCTGCCAGAGCAGGGCCACCCTAGAGCAGGTTACACAGACCGATTTTTTTTAAAATGCCTTTGATTTATAGGTGTAAAAGCAGGTCTTATCTAATGCAATTTTCTTTTCTTCTTTTTTTGGGTGGGAAGTATCTCAGTATATAGGTACATTTAGCAATTTCAGTTCTGCATGGACTTTGGGTCTACTACTCAAAGCCTGAGCAGGCACAGCTCTTCGTGAAGTTTGTCATGTTTTGACGCAGGAGAGTTTGAAGGTAGGGGGCTGTGTTCTTGGGTCAGACGTGCTTTTTCCAGTATTCTTACAAAAGAACACAAAAAAATTACACCTAAGCTCAACTCAAGCACATGAGTAACACCAGGGGATTACTCAACATCTGATTTCAAGACTTTGAATCATCAAGGTCTTCATTACCACAACGGCAACTTTAAAATGTCACAGCACCAACCACTGCCGTGCCACACAATGCTGTTCTTTTCTTTCCTTGTTAAGAATAGGTTTGCTCATTCATATTGCAAATAAAGAAACATCTTTAGGCCCAAATCTGCAAGGAGTGAAGTCATTAAACAACTGACTTCAATTCACATGAGCAGCGTTCTTGCCTGAATAGTAAAAGCAAAACCAGCGAACAACCCATCGCAATCTCAGGGCAACAACACTGAAGTCAATGGAGTGGTTTGTAAGTTCAAGTAAGACACAATGAAGACTTTCATGTGTACGTGTCCAGCCAAATGGGAGCATGGATATTAATTCCTAACAAAGATGGTTGAATATTTTTACCAAATAAAGTATTCAGTAAATATTATACTACTTTGAAGCACATAATGAAAAGGTCTCCTTTCATATCTTTACCCAGCTCTACATGAGAGAAGAGCCTTCGATGTATTTGGTTGACAAATAATGAAGCTATAAGAGTTTGAAAATCCTGTACAGTGCATGTGCAGTCCACTGGCTCCAGACGTACATCTACAATCTGGAGTTGTGCAGCCTGAAATAAACACAGCTGTGTTTATCTGAATGTGTGATCCCATGTACATGGTAGAAAGTTCAAATAAATGCACTCAGTGCGACGATGCTGTAAATGCAGCGAGTGCATTTGTCAGATGTGTGATGATGCAATCTCTTAAATAAACAGACTGAGCTGTTTGTTTGACTCCTGAGCTACGTAGACATAAAAATATATGTACCTTAATTGAAGCCAATAAAATGAAATCCAAAACAACTATAAGATCTTAATTGAACCTAAACTGAAAATTCACTTGTTGTTCTTACGCCCAGAATAAACAAGTTCTGTGTGTTGGTATTAAGTGTATGGTGTAAGTTTCAGACAATAATAGACAGTAATAGATAACCATCAGTTCTGATTTCAGTGGACCAATCCTTTTTGTTTCCTAAGATGGCCCATTTTCTAAGACCAACTCTAGAAATTATAGTACATCCCCAGTTTTTCATCAAAGAAAACTCTATTTTACAGCTAAAATACCTTTATTTGGGATGTGTGGTCTGTTCGGTATTCAACAGAACCAATAGTCTAGAGGAACAAGTTTCTGATGAGCTGCAGAATATGTGAAGGAAAGAGAAAAACTGAATGAACGTAGATGCTATCAAAGCTGTTGCTTTACTCAGAGCTAACATTGGCTCAGCGTTTCACTATAAACTCATTCAGAACATCAAGTTACTGGAAAAAATCCTCCACTTGAGAAATATGCAATAGTTACTGATGAGTCAGAAGTTGGAAGTAGTGACACCGCTACACACTATTAAAAAGTCCTACTATCCAATACCGTCTGACTGCTCTGCAACCCGAAATAACATCGCTGCAGAAGTGCCGGAAAGCTGCTTCATTTGTCTTAAGCATATTCACTTGGAAAACATGAGCAGTACAAACGGTCTCGAGAATGGTTACTGTAGAATTAGACCATCAAATTTCTTGACTTATGTGCTTTAAAATCTTGCCCAAAAGATGGCACTAACATTGTTTTTAGTAACATATATTGGATATAGATTTAATTCTTCCCCCCTGTAAAAGTGTCTTCAAAATGGTCACAAATATATGTTGAAGAACATGCTTAATATGCACTACTATGTCAGCTAACAATTGCTGTAAAGAAATTAAGCTTCCTTCACATTAGGATCATCAGACACTGCATACAGAAACTACTGCTGGACCAGCAGACGTATCTGTCAAAGTACAGAGACACTGAGCTATGAAACCTTTATCCCAACCAGGACTATTTAAATCTATGTAATATGCCATACAATATACCAGCGCGGTATCATACATTTAAATCATGGACTATTAAATCTCTCGAAAAGTACGCTAAGACTAGATCAACTTCATTGAACAATTTATATCTGATTTAAAATATTCAAAGAAGTATTACACTGTTGAATTTTATTATCAGTAATTTATTTCAAGTTTTAAAATATTTAAATTACATGCTGTATAAGGAATGGCAAATAGTTTGCATGTCTCCTCAAGCAGTGGAAGCACCTATTTACAATACTTTCACAGTTTATGTTAATAAGGTTATTCTGAGTATGCACGGAGACCATCTTTCTTCTTTTCACTAACCAGATCATATCTACAGACTTGAAGAAGGTGGGCCCCAAAAGAGCTAAAAATTTGCCATTGATCTGGCAGGAACGGAGCATTTGACAGGCAGAGGACTCAAGTGGGGCTGCTATAATTTACAGTAGCACCGGGGAGAAAAATGCTCAGTTTTGCTCCCACTGAAGCCAGCAGAAATAAGATCTTGTAAAGAGCCAGGCCCAGCTTTCAGTATTGTGAGCTTCTTCTGAACATCTGGTGATTTTTATTTCCATGTCATGCCCTTTCCATAATAGCATAATTCATACAGCTTCAAAAACCCTCAGGTACATGTTAAGGTACTGTAATAAAGCTGAACACTTAGATAAAACCATAGCAAGTGACATAAGAAGATAAGGAGACAAACGGGTTAGCGTGATAGGTGTGAAAATTATTGTCAGGTCTTTTGTAAGCACCATAATGAAGGATAGATGTGAGGGGCAGAGCAGAGAAAGTTTGAAGAGAGTGCTTGGAAACTGAATATAAAGGCAACAGATAAATGAAAGTGAGAGGTAAAGAAGGGCAACGTCACGGTAGGTCTTGAAAGAGAAGTCCAACAGCTTATGGTCCACGCAGTCAACACAAGGGATGTTATGGGATGCAGGGGAGAGCAGCTACGGGTTGAAGGGGAGGTAGATGGAGAGCTTGTGATGTGCTGGGAGGGGAACGCCAAAGGGAGACACAGAAGCCAAAGGGAGATTGAGCAAAGCAGGGAAAGGGGTATGTGGTTTGGAGGCACAGCAGAGAAATGGGGAAGTGGTGGTATGGAGACATGTGAGAGGTGAAGAAATAGCTCCGACTGGTGCTAGGGTAACAGTGAGGGAGGCGAGGAGGACCATATGTATTGGGCTTCTCTTTGTGGGAACCATGTTGTAGCTCTGATCCGGGGATGTGCATTTGCTTACATTGAATTAGCCCCAAAATGAGGAAAAGAGAGAGTGTGAGTTACGCCGACATGATGTATATATAGCTTTTCACTCTAAAAAGACGTACCACAAATGAGGAGGGTGAGGAATTGCAGGAGCTGCCCCAAAGCACATTTAATACTTAACACCACTTCCTTGCCAAGTCGAAGTAATTTATGTCCCCAGCCTGCTGCCCTTCTGTGAACAAACCCCTCCTGAAGTCAGTCAGTTAAAGAAACGCAAGGAAAAGGAAGACGAGCTTCTTGGGGAGGGAAGACCTAGCCACTCACTGTTACTTTCTGTTTTAGTTTCCCAGAGACAGCATCAGGTTTCCTTTTAGACTTGTATTTTTGTTGTTGCGTCTGGAGCAAGCCAACCTTTCTAGCCCCCCTCCTCCCCCTTAAACTTTGTATTTCTTCGTGGGAGGAATTAGTCAGGGAGAAAAGAGAAGTGAGGACCGATGACTACACCGCAAAATAGTAGCACAGGCATCACAATGAAATCGGGGAATTTACAAAAGTGAAAAATTAGATACAGCTCCTGAGGCCACCAACCACAGGTGGGTTCTCCCATATTAACATAAAACCCCTCAGTTAAGAGGAATCAGAAGAGCACGGTACCAATTATTGTAAGCTGCCATCGCCACTCCCGTCGAGGCTCTGTTCAGTCCACAAGAAAAATCTCATACCGTGATAGAAGGGCCTGAAAACCCCCAAACCATTGCTGGGAAACTCCCCACAACAATATTCCTGTACACAGATTTTTTTTTTTTTTGTGCGGCAACGCAACAGATCATCTAATGCAACCAGTTGCTTTTGCGTCAAAATCGAGGTGCTCATCTGGTTACAAACCCAGCAAGCCACGGAGCGGGAGCACACCTGGGAAAAACAACCTCCTACAATAGGGTGCTGGACCATAACAGGACTCTGCTGCCCCTTCCGCCCCCTCACTTAATGAATTTTTCAAAAACCAAAGGGAACTGCCATCCTAACAACAGGAACTGGACAATTTGCAGTAGGTGCTACGCATGGTAGTGCTAGTAGCAGCAGGAGTGCCATGAATATGGAAGTGAGGAGCTAACAGGAGGAAGAGACATTTGGAGAGAAGCATCTCGCTCAGCTTCTCATAACAAAAACTAGTTTTAAAATCTTCAGCAGTGAAGCAAATGGGTAGGGTGTCACCAGTTCAGCTGAAAACTCACTTGCACCTTATGGTCACCATCTGTGGTGTGGAACGTTTTCAACCTTGACAAAGCAGATTTGTCCGAGGATATTTCCTCTCTTTGAAATAGGAGAATTAGCTGTGGTAAAACCGGAACCCATGTTGGCACATCTACACTCAGGCAATCTCTGGAAAAAAAAAAAAAAAAGTATATCGTTGCAACAAGCGTCTGGTTGCCAACCTGTAAAAAATAACACCCCACCGCCCCCGGCCAGCTCCAGCTGTGTCAGTGCTGAGCAACACCAAAGGCCACTGTCCTTCCTCCTCCTTTTTAAAATATGAAGTGCCTTTTTAAAAGGCCATGAGAAGAAAGGCATATGCAGCAGGTGGTCACATCTGTGTCCATCTCCCTCCATCCTGAATAATTCTCTCCCAAGTGCTCCTGGCAAGGAGAAGGACGGAAAGTCCGGGCATGGAAGGAGGAAAAGGGTGGGTGGAAGAGGACAAGGGCAGGCACTCCTGCTCCCATCTCAAGGAGGAACAGAAGAAGATCTTAAAAGCCCACGAGCTGTTCGCCCTCTTTCTTGCTCTATCTCAGCGTAACCACTGTGGGAGAATTCCCCCAGAGCCTAACTAGCTGACAAGCACAAAAATCAACATATGTTTCAGATATATATGCGCAGCCATGCTCTCTGTCACTGTTGAGATGGAAGAGACCACAGAAATATAAAACATAGATGGTTTCCTTTTGATTTGCCCTTCATTTGAGAATTCTCCATTGGCTGTAATTGCATTCATAATACCGCCGCATTTGTGTATTTTTCAAAGAACTGAGTGAATAATCCAAATGATGACTCCAGCTCTGGACAGAGCCTTTCATTTCAACTCATTTAACATTTTAATAATTCTTTAAGTATTGTAAGGTTCCTGTGTCAAGCTGGAGAGGAGCACTGAGGACCCGCGGCTCCTCTCTGCTTCTGCTAGGATTTCCATTGTGACTTTGGGCAAATCACTTCACCACCCTGGGCTTCAGTGCCTGCAAAACAGGGATCAACCGACTTCCTTATCTCAAAGGTATATTGCGAGGATTAATTTGTGCATACAACTGCAGATCATGTTTTTGAGGGCCAGAAAATACTTGCTTAAATGGATACATATCCAGTAGTGCATCTTGCTTCTGTAGGGATAACGATGCTCTACTTTCCGTGGCCACCACCCTGAATGTCACAGACATTTTTAAGTTCTGACTTTTGAGGAAGTACACGGCCAATTACTACCATAGCAAAACACAAAAATTTGTTCTACCCGGTTTTAACCTGCTTTTTTTTCCTGATTCTTGAATTTTAATTCTTCCCCCAAAATTCTCACATTCCTCCCCATAGAGGTGGAATCCCAGCAAGCTACACTTCAGCAGAGTTGAGTAGCGTTGTCAGGCTAATTAGAATCCAATTAACATAGTTAAATTTAACCACTTTGCTTCCAGTTCTGGTAGGCAATGTCACACGCTCCAGTGACACAGGAAGTACTGTGATGCGAATTAAGCATCATTAGCTAGAGGCAACCAGTAGAGACACAGGACGGCAATCGTCTGCCTGCAGAAACCACAAGAAAGGGCACAGCTCTCACCATCAAGAGCTTCATATGTAACTCTGCCCTTTAAAATGTGTGACAATGACTCAGAATGAGGAACACAAGAAAATCTGCCGAAAAAGCAGTTTGTCACAATGTGGGATTCGTTTCTTCAACAGCTATAACCTCAGTTTCCTGATTCAGCAACTTTGACGCCTATAAATTAAAGAAATAAAGTGAAATGGCAACGTGTTTGCATGGGATGGGGGTAAAAACGGGTCCAAAAGGAAAAGCATTTCGGTGCTCAGGAATATATATCGTAATGTGCCTGGATTCAAGATGAGTGTCACTAATGAAGTTAGGGAGAATCCCTGCATGATCATTAAGCTTCTCAAAGCCTTAATAAGATTCAAACATGGGTGAGGTATTGGCCCCACTGAAGTTGGGATGATACTTCCAACCTCTCACTAACCGTTTCTAAAGTGCCCAAAGCCCAGCACTGGGGCGGAAAAGCAAAATCAAAATAGAACAGATAAATAATAAATTAAATAACAGAAGTTAAAGCCTCCTGGAAATGAAAACTGATTAGCCAGATTTCACAGAGGGTTTCAATTAAGTCTGTTTCTCATTTTTGTTTATCTATATTTAATACTGATAAATAATGTTATTTCATTACAAGTCTCTGAAGGGTGTTTCTATCCTTTCTTAAAGGGGTAGTGAGGCTTAAAAAAAAATCATCACCTACAGTACAAGTAATATTCTGGGTTAGTAAAATGAAAAAAGCATGCTTATTTATCTCCACTAATGGTGCTTGCATGTTTCCTTGCACTGTTTCTTCTCTGACTTTGCAGACGCTAGAAAGGGAGCTCTACTAGGAGTTCCCATCTTCTCCCTGTGTTGAAAACCTGGAATATTGGCTACTGCTGAGCTTAAATGCTGTGCTTCGTGATTCATTTATTCCCCCTCAAAGATAAGAGAGGAAGGCCCAAGAGGACCAATTCAATAGCTTCCCATCTCACACGGCCCACGTGCCCCTGAGACCTGAGGGTTGGCAAGGAGGGGTTGAGCCCTGCCCTGTAGTTTCCCTCCAGTGTTAGGATCATAGAATAGTTTGGGTTGGAAGGCATCTTTAAAGGTCATCTAGTCCAACCCCCCTACAATGAGGACATCTTCAACTAGATCAGGTTGCTCAGAGCCTCGTCCAACCTGAACTGGAATGTCTCCAGGGATGAGGCATCGACCACCTCTCTGGGAAACCTCGGCCAGTGTCTTGCCACCCTCAATGTAAAAAATTTCTTCCTTAGACCTAGTCTGAATCTTTCCCCTTTCATTTTACGACCATTACCCCTTGTCCTGTCACTACAGGCCCTATTAAAAAGTCTCTCCCCATTTTTCCTGTAGACCCCCTTTAGGTACTGAAAGACTGCAATAAGGTCTCCCTGGAGCCTTCTCTTCTCCAGGCTGAACAACCCCAACTCTCTCAGCCTGTCCTCACAGCAGAGGGGCTCCAGCCCTTGGAACATCTTCATGGCCCTGCTCCGACAGCTCCATGTCCTTCTGCTGTTGGTGCCCCAGCGCTGGAGGCAGCACTGCAGGGGGGTTGCCCCAGAGCAGAGCAGAGGGGCAGAATCCCCCCCTGGCCCTGCTGCCCACGCTGCTGGGGATGCAGCCCAGGGTGTGGGTGGCTTTCTAGTCTGGGGGTGCACATTGTCAGCTCATGTCCAGCTTTCCATCCACCAGCACCCCCAAGTCCTTCTCCTCAGGGCTGCATTCAATCCCTTCATTCCCCAGAGCTGATACCAGGGGTTGCCCTGACGCCCTCCAAATGTTACGTGTGCTCACAGCTGACCTGGCCAAATGCTCCTATTGACAGAGAAAGGATGCCAATATTAGAAAGCCACTTCTCTTATAATTAGGAAACAGTGACCAGCATTGGCAAGCCTTGATCCACCACATGGTGACCCTGATCCTATCCATCCTTGCACAGCAACCAGCAACCTTCCCTGGTTTCAGCTGCTGGAGATCAACACCACATCCTGGAGGCGGGCAGGTGAAAAGCTCCCCTGCACACCTGTTCTTCAATTAAAAAATGTGTAAGGTGAAAAGGGGCAGCATGTTAACGAGGATTTGCTTTAGATGAGGAGATGGAGCTTTACACACAGTGGCAGCACGTGGGTGAGGGTTTCGGCTCCGCTCTCCTCCCACAGGCCATCCTTCTGCTCCTGGACAGTAATTTGACAGCCACGTACCAGGCCTTCAGTAATGCAGAAAACAGTGCTGCATTTCCTAGGACTGCTTTAACACTGTTTTAATTGTGCTAATTTAGCCCAGGTGGTCTCCACAGCAGCCTTTGCCTTAGGCCTGGAGAAAAGCAGGGAGGAGAAAGCAGTGAATTTGTCAGGTTTGTGCACGGGGAAGAGTTCAGAAAACCCAGTTGAAACACGCAGAAGCAAGGTGTAGCAATTGCATGTGTCTTACCAGCTCCTGCAGCACTAGGGGAAGGTTTTAGAGCAGGCAGCCTTCCAGGAAAGCACCCCGAATCCATGATGCAATGCCAGTCGGACCACAGTGGGACACCCCAGGTGCCAACGGAGGAGTTAAAAAGACTTGTGGAGGCTGGGGTTGGAGACAGAGTGGAGATGTTTCTTCTGTGAAGACCATATTGGGAGTCTCTCCTTGGCTAACAGCATGTGTTTTACAGGCAATGCACTCATCGGTGGTGGCTTTGAGGTAAGCTGTGGAGGCTTTTTTTTGCTTGCAGCATTTTGAAATGGAAAGGACTGGGATTCTCTTTAATTTCTGAAGAGTCCAGGTGACTATCTGTTGTGTAATATCGCTGTGCTATAACCACCGGCATATCAGTGAGATGCTTCTTCTGAGCACGAGTGTTGCGTCAGAGGTCTTTTATTTGAATAACTGTATAAGAAAGAAGACGGGTGGGCTGCAGGAAGGATGCAGGTAGCACTGCCCGGAGCGGCGGGGTGGTGGCTGGTGCTGCCAGACCCGCGGCTGCATCCCTGCCTTATGAGCTGGAAATCACGTCGCCGAACTAAGATGACCTCGTTACTCCAAACGGAGCCACTTTTTTCTGCCCCCAGATTTTATCCAATTGTCTATTTGTTTGGCAACCTGAGCAGAGCAGTGTCTCCAGCTGGACTGCTGGATGTCTGAAAGACTAAGGCTGTCTGTGAGCAGATGGGAATGTTCCCGTATTTCTGTCTCCAGCTTTCAGGGACCTGCCTGAGACTCACAGTGCTCGGAATGATGAAGAAGGGTGCCCAAAAAATGCCATTGCAAATGCAGCTGGAAAGTCTTCTTTTTTTTTTTATTCACTCTGATTTCTCAGGCTGTTTCTCAGCCTGACACCCAGGTCTGAATCTAGCGATGCACAGAAAGGAGGGTGTTGGGTGTCTGCTCATTCTGTGCCGCTCGCTCTGTCCTACTTCTCCAGCAAGTAGGACATCCGGGATTTCTGGTCACCTTGGTCTCCAGCTTTAATCTTGCACCTTCAGCAAGCACCCCCAGCCCTCGGAGCAGAGGCTGAGCTCCAAGTCAGTCCCCGTGCACTTTGCAACACTGCAAATAAAATTCCTGCGACCAGGGGAAGAAAATGCGAAAGGAAATATGGCTTTGTAATTCAGTGCTGAGAGCGCTCACCGGGACAGGGGAACCCTAAGCTGTGATTCCTGATACCTTCAAAAGTAATATCTTCCCAGTTACTAGAAATGTGTCTGTTTTGGGAGTGGTGAACAGAAATTTCCTTATTCCTACCTGTCCGCATTCACAGTCGTGCTCCCTTACTGTCTTTCTGTGCCATCACAGTTCCAGGCATCAGAAGCCGTGCCTGCACCATCCACGCTCAGTCCAGGATAGACAGAAAACTGACTAAAGAAAATTAAGCTCCACCTTGATGTCCCACTTTTCTCAGGCTATGTTTTTGCAACTTCGTAGCAGATGGTATGTCTTAGGTATATCACTTTGGAGATGCCAAGTGATGTACTATCTATCAGTGTTTTTATTTAATGAGGAGGGAAATTTTGACTCCTACTTACACTTGGGAAGCTGCAACACGGAGACAGGTGTGATGCTATTTCATACTGCTGTATCATCTACCCAGAGCTCTTAATAGCTATTTTTAATCTGGACACGAAAGGAACTATTAATTAGTGAAACACATCCGGGTGCCTAATACAAACTGTAGAGACTATAATGGTGTATTACAGCATCTTAATTTTCTTCAGAGACTACAATTAGCAGTGAGTTGGTCTGCACTACGATGGTTTTTTTTTTTTTTTCTTCTTTTATCTGACAAAATAAAAGTTGCAAATATAGGGCAGCTGAGTCATAACAGGAGATGTACGGGATTCCAGCCCAAAGTGCTTTATGTGTGCATCCAGTCAATACACTTAAAAGGAGCCATTTTACCTAAAAGCTGATGCCTCTAAAGCAAAACATGGGAACTGTTAAAGGGTTCCACGGCACTCGGTGACAGCTTTGCTTTTAACTGCAGTAGGACAACTATCAGCATTTAATACTATATGGTATTATAGTGCAACAAAAGAGATGAAGCAAGGTACAACCAAGTGAGGAGGAAAAATATAAGTAACTGGGGTGTAGCTGCTGTTTTTAAAATGTGAAGCAGGTGACAGTACTGCACACAACTGCTTATAAAAAATGCCAAGGTATTTTGCCATTTACATATAGCCAGGTCCTTGGGTTTGTATCTCAGCTTTAATGTGGCACGATAGCTGCCATTACTTGCCCATCAGATGGCAGATGCCGCGGTTTTGGTGGACTTTCACTGTTGAACAGATGTAATCCAAGCTTCCTGCTTTGTGGGATCACAAAGGAAGATGATTACATTGGTACAAGCTAACTTTATTTTCCTTTTCACAATGAAACCCTTTTTTATTTTTTTTTTGGAGAACTTGAACCTGTACTATTACATAGGAAAATATTTATTAGCAAAACAAATTTCTTCTGTACAGGGACTTGATAACCAAGTCAGCTGAAATCCATAAAGGCTAATTGAAGGTGAAACACTTATCTCTTGGATGTTCCTCTGCCACACCTGAATAAAAAGGTGGGAATTTCTTCCCCCCCAGAGGAACCTGGATGAGGTTTATCCATGTCCTTCTAAGGAAGCTGATACTGATCTTGCTGGGCCTCTACAAACAGCAAGCGAGCAAACTCTTTGCAGTGAGAGTTTTTCATCAGAAAAATGTAGCAGAAAGAGCAGAAAATACAACAAAAGAAAAAAGGATCAACAGGAAAACGCTAAAATTGGTAATCAGTTGAAAGTGCTATGTGAGGAGATCATGCAGCTGATGACCTTAAAAAAAACCACCTAGCACCAAAGTAAATCGCACTGCTGCCATCACTGAATATACCTTTCGTTTCCTCTCCACAAAGCAGAGGTACAAGCCACTTGGAAGTAAACCAAAAGCAACAGCCTCTCTTCTGCTGACGTGGGTGGAAACCCCCTTCTGCTGCACAAGTCCTCGCACAGGGGCCGTTGCCATTGTGTCCTCGTGAGAAAGAAGAAGGAGGAGAGAAGTGGGTGACTCCACCCGGCCTCCTCACAGCTCGCTGGATGCTGCGGTGCCAATGGCCAGGGGGATGGCCAAGCCTTTGGTGCAGCACATGGGGCAGGCCTTGGCAGGTTCTTGGGCTCGTCACCGCTTGTGTCAGTACTTCAGCCCTCTGCCTTTCAGCATCCTCACCAGCCCCACAACTGTAGAAATGGGTGTATTTTCATCTAGGAAGTGTCCAAAATAGACTGTTCAAAACTTGCTTCCTTACACTTCTAAACGCGGGTAAGAAAGATGATGAATGAAGGAGGAAATGGGATCTATCTGAGGCTATGCCCCCTGTTTCCCTTTCCTTTTAAAAAAATACATAAAAATCAGCAAATGTGTTGATGTGACAGAGACTTTTTCATAAAAGACTCAGACTGACCAGCCCACAACCCACTTTGCCGCTGGGAAAACCTGGCCCATCGCTCTGCCCTCGCCTTGGCTGGCTGCAGGAGGGTGCTGGGAGGGGGCCAGCAGCAACCCCGGCAGCCTGCAGAGCCACGCTCTCTTCTTGGAAACATGGAAAGGTGATTATGGATAAGCTGGCGGATTGTGGCCGGAACCAGAAGATCTCAGGGACACCTAAAGAGGTTTAACTAGCTGAACGTCATCAGGTCTCTGCAGCCTGGCCCTGGGGTGGGGAACTAGTCCCCCACACTTTGACAAATGCTTGCAAAGAGATATAGCTTAGACTCAGTGAATATCAGAGACTTGCTATTGTGTTTTAAATTAATTCTTCGACCTATACCTTCATCTGCCATGGTACGAATGAACATTACAGGCTGAACATTAGATATTTATGTTCATTTAACAATCTGTAATAAGCTATCGGGGCTGATTTTGACATGTACATTGAAGTTATTGCTTTTTTATCAATATCACGGTACATTTGTCAGCAGAGAATGATAATTGTATTGCTATGTATATAACCGATCTTGTAGTGTGACATTCTCTACACTGTGCACAAATTGAATACATTTCATCTTAAATACAAGCCTATTAATTAAAATCAGACAGAAATAGAGAATTTTAAACTGCCAAATATGGAGCATCTCTGAGCAGCATTTTCTCCAGTATCTTCTCCAGTAAATAACTTGGAGTCTCACGCAATCACCTACCCATCTATTTATTTATTTGTTATAGGATGCCAGAGAAAATGCAAGGTCGGAGGTCTGAAATCAAGGGCACTAAAGGTAGGACAACAAGGGCTGACGAGGCTGCTGTAAAAGCATGAGAACATATTTCTGTGTTACAGCAGGCATCAAGCAGCATCTGCTGTAGTTATGGCAGCAAGAGTAGTTTTCGTTCCGTTCCTTGCTTTTCACACACCAGTAACTTAGACAAATGCATTGCATATGTGGACACAGGTAGTCATCTGCACTTTTCAGAAGTGTCCAGCCAACTCTGAGTTTTAATTACTTCTAACTTCTATATTCATTTCCTTCCAACCTGGCTGCTTTTTTTTACGGCCAATGATGAACTAAATATGAGGCCAGGTTTCAAGAAAAAATAAATTTAAAGCAAGAAATCCTTTTAAAATGACAAATCTTAGCTCACAGATACTGGAATATACAGGATTTTATGTACAAGGAAGAGAAGACTTAAATAAGCCAGTAACAGCACGGAAGATCTGGTAAGGATTTCTCTGCCATAGTTTAATGGAGATCACAAGAGAGAGAATGAGTCAGACCATACTTGAAAACTAATTGCCCATTATCCCGGTGTGATGATGGTTAACATTAAGATTTTCTGCAGTTCAGGTTACAGAAGCAGTGAAATGCGGTTATTTTTATCAACTGACCAAAGTGTAATAAAACTGTAGTAAAAATTCACTGGGAGAAGTTGCAATCATCAACGTTTGCCTCTTCTGGTGGAGTATAAAGCAGAGAAAAAGGAACCATACCTTATGCCAAAGTAAAAGCCATCGCTCAGGAGTTTTCTATGCCATAGAAAATCTCTATGCCACAGCTTAAAATAAGGCAAAATGAACTCTGGTAAGAACAAGGCCAAGTAGTATAGGATGAGAGGCCAGGGACTATGATCGAGAAGCTCTAGCCTTGTAATCAGCTAAGCGCCTAGATTTCATATTACAGTTAAAAGTAAAGATACAGTATCAGTATTAAGACCAGAGATAGGGAAAAAAAAATAGTATGGAAGTAATTGCCAGTCATCTCACCAAACTTATCGGGATTTTCTCTTAGCAACAGAAGATGGACCTGCATGAATATGTTCCTGAAACTTCAGTAATTCTGAGAACAAGCAATAAGGCAGTGCACAGGTTAAAAAAGGGACGGGGAGAGCAGGACCAGAGTGCAGAGAAGATACTCCTCTGTTGAATGTAACCGAAACACGATACTGTGAATGCAGGTATTTCTTTCCTATTTGTGTAAATGTCTTACCGGGGTATTTTCCATAATAAACATTATTTTTCTTTCCCCTTAATAGTTTTCCTCATTTTAGATGTAAACTCACATTTTGGAAAATTTCCTTATTGCCGCAGAAGGGTGGCTAAGGGGAAATTAGTTGCCTTTTCCCCGCTTTGAGCATCTAGACGAAGTGATGTTTATTAATTTCAGAAGCATCTCTTGTAATCAGAATCCGCCCACCTCTGCTTCCAACTGTACCTGTCGGAACGGTTACATGAAATTGGCCCAAACGATCGCAGTCAGCGTCTTGTTGATTCCTGCTGCAAGAAGTTTTCCGTTTACTAATAACAATACCACTAGACAGCAGTTGGACTAGTTAGAGAGAGGCAGATTTTTCTGCCTTTTCATTCCCCTGCACAGATGGAGACAAGAGGAGGCCCGGTTTAGCTTCTAAACATGGCAGTGTAGCTAAAGTTGCTTTTCAACTGAAATTGACTGTATCCCCTCTACATATTCTGCAAATTAATGTGACCACGCTTCCACTTTACTCGGTAATATATTCTGTGCTAATAATGTGATCATTTACAAAACACTTTCTAGTTTATCATGCAAAAAAAAAAAAAGAAAATCAAAAGATGAGCATAATCTAGGAAAGATCTTGTTCCACTGACAACTCCACAAACAGCCACGTGTAATTTTTTCCAGAAATGACTCAGAAGATCACCTGCTAATCCCCTGGTTGGTACAAAATAGCTGCCATTAGGTAAAACTCATAGCAAGGACCTCCAAAAGGGCACAAAGTTGAAAACCACCGTGGGCTTTGCTTTGAAGCCTTTCTTTCCCTCACACCTGCTAGGCTGGCACAACTGAATTTTCCCATTCTTGTCAAATCTTTCCAGTTTAAGATGAGTAATAGTGCCAGGTTTCTGAAGAAATATACCACTTAATGTCGTATTCTCCAGTAAAGATCCTCTTAAACACTTTTATTTGCAAAAGTTACTATGACAGCTGTTTGGCTGAATATATTTTCAAAATGAGTATTTATGTTCTTCCACAGCTATTTGAATTCTTCTTTTTCTTCTCATTTTGTATCTAAAATATGAATTTCTTTCAAATTTGGAATGTAGTTTGTTATCTAATTTATCAGGACCATTCTGTTTAATTGCTACAATTCACCTCATCTTCTGTAGGGTTATGTACATCTTCCACCTTCAGACTTTAATTGACTGTAGTTTTATTTGCTGCACCTTTTTCATCTTATAGAATGGTAGAATGGTTTGGGTTGGAAGGGCCCTTAAAGATCACCTAGTTCCAACCCCCTGCCCTGGGCAGGGACACCTCCCACTAGACCAGGTTGCTCAAAGCCCCGTCCAGCCTGGCCTTGAGCACTTATCTTAACTGATTGTGCTGTGCTAGCTGCTTTTAAAATACCAAGCTGAAAAGACAAAGTGTCTTCATAGATTTGGAGGCCATCACGGTTCTCCACCCTACCACCCCATGTGAGGCAGATCCCAGACATCGCCACAGTCTGTCTCAATTTTGAGCTATTGAGTCTGCAGCTCAGTCACTTGCGGCTGAGCTAGAACATATCTGCTAGGAAGTTTTCCAATTTCAAAGACTTCAAGTGACAAAAATTATCCCACATCCCATGTGTAGTATCCAAATGCTAAATTGTTCTAGCAGCTAAATTATGTGCAATGTTAAAAATTTACACCTCATTTCTGATAGAATTTTTTCAGCTTCAGTTTATAGACAGACGACCATTTTATGCCTATATCTATCCTGTGATTAAAAGGACTTCTAGAATTGTGTATCTTCTCTTACTGGGCTCAAATGCAGACTGAAATGAGTGGTATATAACTGCAAAAGGATTTTTCAAAAGATAATTTGAGTACCCACCGGACGGTTATGAAGGCAGATAGCAAACATACAGCTGGGGATTATATATATATATATTTATATATATTTTTTAATATATATATATGAAGGTTATATATTTATATATACATGCCAAAGGTATGGAGATGGGACTTGATGCCCAAGTGGGAATTTCTGTAGGAAATCTCCCATACCAACACAGTTGTTTAAAGGCTAGCCAGTCCAGGGCACGATTAAATTACTAACTCTGCTTCCTTCCTCTTCTCCGTCTTCTTGTGGGCATCTTGGAAATCGTTCTCAGGTCTCAGATGAGTAAGATGAATACGTTAGGCGTTTCTTGCAAGCGCAAAGGGAAGAGTAGGGTAGCAGAACTACAGGCTGTGATGGTACAGGCAGTGAGGGAAATTACCAGAAAAACTCATGAAAAGTCTTTTTTAATTTTCCTTAGTAGCTTGGCAACATGTAATTCTCTAGTCTGCCGAACCCTGTCATCTAAATTATGTTAGGATTCAAACAGCTAGCAGACTGTAAACAGGAGAGATTAGTCATCCTCAGATCCCCAGCAATACCATTTTGGAGAGAGGGAGAGTGGTTCCCATACGACCCCGCAGTGTTTACATTGGGGTGGCAGCAGGGAAGAACATGGGAAAGTCAGACATGAGTGGCACTTTAGAAAAAAATTGAAAACATTTGTCAACACTGCGACCTGCTACGTAATAGTTCATGAGCGGCGCTCAGCGCTGTCTGACAGATGCCCTTCAGTAGGATGAACTGGAGCATCACAGTCTAGTTAGCGGGAGACAGTCTGTTGCTCTATTGGAGCTGGATTCCCACTTCTCCATGGTGACCAAGAGAGCTATATCTGATCTGCTATTCTGGCAAGGGCCTCCATCATTTTTCCGTCTTCTCATCGCAAGCCTCCTCATCAGAGTTTTCCAAGAAACCTCAATCACTCTACCTGACAGAGCCCGACTTCTTTCCAGCAAATGAACGCAAGGATCTGACACCATCTTTGGGAAAGTACGTTCTTCCCTTCTGGAAGGTTTCCAAGGGGCAGGAGGCCCCAGCAAACCCCCTCAAGGACAGGTGGCCTAACAGTAGCCAACCCAAGGTTGTGTTTTCAATTTGGGTAAATTAACAGTAAAATAGAGTATGCTAATGGATGCATAGGTAAAGGTGCGGCCTTTCAGTACCTAAAGGGCACTTATAAGAAAGATGGGGACAGACTTTTTAGCAGGGCCTGTTGTGATAGGGGGCAACGGTTTCAAATTAAAAAAGGGAAGATTTAGGCTAGATATAAGGAAGAAATTTTTTATCATGAGGGTGGTGAAACACTGGCCCAGGTTGCCCAGAGAGGTGGCAGATGCCCCATCCCTGGAAACATTCAGTCAGGTTGGACGGGGCTCTGAGCAACCTGATCTAGTTGAAGGTGTCCCTGCCCATGGCAGGGGGGTTGGACTAGATGGCCTTTAAAGGTCCCTTCCAACCTTAACCATTCTGTGATTCTACAGTGCCATTTCATTATGCATTTGAGCACTGACTTTACAAACAGACACCAGATCGTTTTGAAGTCGCCAGCTCCAACACTATGAAGGTAAGTTGGAGTGATGTTACCTTTAGCTAAGACAACCCGGCCTCGGAGGTGCCGTAAGAGTCATCCAAGCCCTGTGCTATTGTTCCTGCTGCTGTGTTTTGACTGGGCAGCCCAAACTCTTATAAACAGGAAACCGGAGACTTCAGATGATTTCTCCGCTTGAATACAGATTGGTAGAAGTATTCGAGATGATTGCTGCCCTTCTTACAAACAAAACTCATTTATATGAATATTCAAAGGCAATTAAACTGTCGTGACTTCTTCAGGAAATGCCTGGACTTACGTATAGATTAATGAGTGTGTGTTTAGGCTACAGGTCTTGCTCCAGGAGCTACAGATATCCATCTACTATTCAGTCCTTAAGCTGCTAGCAGTTACAGTTTTTTCCTGAAACTCTTCTCCCATAAATACCAAATAAAACTATAGTTTGTGCAATAGTCCCAGAGATATTGGTTGACCCAGACTGTATTTGTTTGCATGAGACATCTTTACGACACTCTGGGGAAAAACCAGAGTTTCAAAACCAGAACATCTATCCTCAGACAAATCTGCTGAACTGCGGTGCCTTATTTCCTAACTTCCAGGTATTTCTTTTGGACGAGATGCAGCAACACTTGTACATCATTCTGAGTCACTCCTCGTGCATATGTGCACATTACATCCATTTTCTCCTGCACTGACAGGACATTGCCAAACGATTTAGTTTAGATAGAGCTGGCTCTTCAGCATAATTTTTCACACACACATTTTAGCGCACTGAAAGCTGAATTCTGATTTACAACCTTTTTTGGAATTTGTTTTTCACCAAGGTTTATGCCAAAGATGTTTTATTCATATAAAACAAATGCCTGACATTTGTTTCATTAAGATATTAAACTCGCATTCCGTTTGCTCTCACCGAAGATACCAGCCATGTAAAGGATTGCCAGGCCAGTCTCTGGCGCGGGCACAGCGAAGGGACTCGAAAAAATGGCATTTGAGCTCATCTTTTGCAGCTCTGACTAAGCAAGCCCTGATTCAGTGGCAATTAAATAAACCAGAAAAGCACCCAACCCCACCCTTTGCAGCTGGAGCTTTGTCTGAATGTGATAAGAGATCATTAATTTTCAATTTGACCTCAGCCTATAATGTTCAAGTGGCCTCTTTGTTCTCATAGCGATGTTACAAGCAAGGTCTGAGTCAAGGGAACTGGAAAGGAAATATTAAAATAGTCCTAAAAACCTCTTTAGTCTTGTGATCTCGCTCCTCCTAACTGAACTGCGCACACCTTATCCATCGAATCATCACGGCTCCACGACATGGATTTCCTCTTGGTTACTGCTTCTTTCCCAGAACAAACAACACTGGTCAACCCAGGTGACCAGTTGTGCAATGGTAATAATGAATATTGAACCACTGCAGCAAAAACATGTTGTGAACAAACCGGCGGGGCAAAGTTTATTTATATCAAATGTCTGCATGTAACGTTTGTAACAATTTACAGACAGAATAAAAGCTGAAATTCACTGATTAAAGCGTTCACTGTGAATAGCTCGTACAGCTCTGAATTCAAAGACAGAGTTGAAGAAATTGTTATTACGATCCTCTGCAAAAAGAGCTATTGTGAACCTATGGGCACATCAACAGCTGTCTATGGCAAATTATTATTATTAGAGAAAGAAAATGTCCTATTTTTAACAGATAATCCCGGAATCTGGGTTGAATTAGAATGAAGGAGAGCCCATCTTTCACATCCTTTTTCACTCAGGCATTTGGCAAGCCGAGACTTAACAGAATGTAATTTAGGATGTTTAAATTGCCGTTTGTTATTGGTGGTTTCTCATTGTAACACCTCGAATGCTTCGGCAGAGGACCTGGGGCTTGGGTCCTTCTGTAAATACACGACTACTTACTACAGTTCTTAGGTGCTTTAGGCTGCTTAGTTTGGGTTCACAGGGTTGGACGCAAGAGGTGTTTTAGGGTTATTTTAATGTGTTTTTTCTGCTTTTAAGCAAATCCAGTTTTCCATTGACTAACTCATGCTTTGTACTGAATCAAAACATTTAAATCTTAAGATTTCTCTCCCTCTGCAAGAATTAACAGGACTGGACGGCATCAGAATTGGGACCAGCACTCGTTACAGACTTCATTTTCTCTTCTTCTCTGTGGATGCTCTGGAGAAGAAATCCTGTTGGGGGATTGTCTCATCAATTATGAGAAAAAAGGGCTATGTAATACCTCGGTTGTATCTCAAAAACCTTTATGACAGTCCGAGACCTGCTCAGAAGCCTGTGGAGCTGCACGTGTCTGCGGCAGGCAAAGGACACCCTGTGCTCCGATGGAAACTTGCTGCAGCTCAACCCACACGTCAGCCCGTCAGAAAGGAATCAAGAAAGAGGGTGGCGAGAAAAAAAATGATTCGACCACTGACTGCTGATGCCCTGCCCTTTGTGGAGCAGAAGACCCTGTTTGTTCTCGCTCCACTTCTCAGGGCACCTTCAGAAGGTGCATGAGCTTCCAAAATGTCTTCCTGCATAAGAGAAAAGAAAGGGAGGTTGTCATAGAAGCACAGTGAGGGGTGCCCATGTGGAAAGTTAAATGTTCCAACCTCCTGAGATGGAAATTTATGTTACCCTCTGTAGCCTTACATTTCTGTTGCATGTATAGACCTGAACTATTTTATGCAAGTTTAAGGGTATTGGAAAGGGAGGGGTGATGGCTAAACTAGTCAATAAGACGTTTGGTGACTTCCTACCAGAGTCAAGCACAGAAACTAATGAAAAAAAGTTTGGGGTTTTTGATGCTGACTATTAGACTTGTAGGTATATGCAGCCTTTCTGGAAAAAAAAAAACAAAAAACAAAAAACAAAAAATAAATTGGGTGTGGGTTTGACTAAATTTCAGCTTCCTGAAGATACACGTTCAGATAATTAGGGGAAACAAGCAATATTATCTAGGTTCCAATACATTATGTGACCTATGTGAACAGCTCAGGCAAATCAAGCAGAAACTAAGACCTGATAACACTTTATAAATACCCAGATGGGGGAAAAAAATACTGTGAAATACTTTTACAGACAAATCGTGACCTTAAGCAAATATTCTGCTGGTCGGTGGGCAATGCTGAAACTTGAACCCACCACTGATTTCATGTACTTTTGTACTTCTCAGCTCTGGTATTAATCTGCAGTGGAGCACCAGTGAGCTGGTCCCTCTGTGCTGGAGTGATTATTGTCGAGCTGATGGATGTAACTGCAAATATTGTGAAGAGTTCTTCCAGATCTGCACTTTGTATTGCAGCTGTTAATATTTTTTTTATTGCTTTGTTTTCTTATCCAAATTTAAGTTGCCTGAATGACATATTAATTAACCAAATTCAGAACTGGTTAATTCAACAACTGGCAGGCTTATATTTATCATTGTTCAGTAATACTACCCAAATGTCAGCTCTTAGTTTGAAAAATTCCTCTGAACTAGTAAACCAGCAAATAATAAAGATACTCTAATTTTCTTTCAGTAAAATAAACAGAATATTTTCTTAGTTAATTGTTTACATGTCTTACTCCTGTCACTTCTTCCCTTTCATCCTTATTTTTCTTGTTTTCCTTTATTCACATTTCATCTCTTGAACTCCTTATCTCTCTAATCCCTTATCCCTTATGTTCTTGTTTTATCTCTCATTCCACCATTTTATTCCCTGTTTCCTAAGCCTATCTCCCTTCCCATGCTAGGCTCCCCAGGCTTTAAATGCCCTCTGAACCCTTTTTCCCTTTCCCCCAGTTCTCTACCTTTCTCTTCTCTTTCATTTTTCCTTACAGCAATCTCCGCAGAACAATACTAGAAGTCGAGCTGGCAAGCTGACAGAAAAGAACAGTTGGAAAGAAAAGTTTACGCAAAGACAGGCACATTTCTTTTTTTTTTTTTTTTAAAAAAAAAAGAAAAAAAAGAAATAANAAAAGTTTCGCAAAGACAGGCACATTTTTTTTTTTTTTTTTTTTTTAAAAAAAAAAGAAAAAGAAGAAATATCTATAGGAAGGTGTTGCCAAATCATCTGCTTTTTCAGATGTGAAACTTTTAGCAATGCTCTCTGCAGCGCTGATGTGAGGGAAGGAGCAGGAAACACTATCAGGTTGCCAGATGACTTGAGGACGGTGAGGTGGGATTCTTAAGTGCACGTGATAGCAGTAATTCAGGATATTATTCCTCATGTAAAAATAGCTATGCAAAATTAACACAAAGGCTTTGGTATAAAAAGATAAAAGCCAGGAAACTCAGAGGCTGAACAGCTCTTTTTATCTCATTTCATTTTGGTTAGGGGATTGCAGGGAAACAGCAGAGAGATAGAGTGTTTACATTAAGGCATCTGGTCCAAGGTGTAGTCACGACAAAAGGTTATTGTATTCCTGCTTGTCACATGGGTGGGAAGAGGACCTGAGCGTAAAGGAGATGATCTTAGTCTGTGGACACACGGACGGAGATGGGAAACGTGAAAGGCAAACCTGGAACAAGTCACGCCGCGGCAGTCACCTACAAATGAGCAGGCTGGATGTTGGACGGCGGGTCCATGAACGAGAGAAAATCTCAACTGTGATTTGCACAGGAGTACATTTGCTATTGGGGCGTAGAGTAAACCACTTCAAGCTTTGCATTATATAGTCTCAGCTTTTTAAACTCTTAAGGAAACATTCTTTCCCTGTTCAACCGACTAAAGTCGGAGCAGCTTCAGTTGGTAAATATCTATTAGATTGCATTGATTTATTCTGTATTTGAATTTTGCTCCTGGAAATGTAACAGTGATGTGAAGAGAGCTGTAGATGGGATTTCTATTCCCATCCCCACTATTCGAGCCGATGACCCTGAGCCTTGACTTGCATTCCTAATAGGATAGACCTTCTTTTGTAAGAGTTCTTTAGCACCTGTAGGTTACGCGTTCAATTAGTATCTATATCCCGAACCGAGCCGAGTTGCACAAGCTTTGAAAAAAGTAACAACCAAATGGCTAATTAGGTCAAATTTGGGGCGTATCAAACTTGACAGTGTCTGGCTTACATCACTGTGGATTTACATAATGGAACTTAACGGCGCTGAAGTCTGTTGTGTCAACTCTGATGACTCTATGGAAGGCTTTTTCCATAATTCTCTTTAAAACATAAAATATTCACTCAGAAGAATATCTTCTCAATAACTTTCCCTTCCGTCCTGTATAGTGCAGGGCCTATCACCGCTCATTACCTGGGCTACTAACACAGTAGTATTTCCATCAGTTATCTTATTTTTCAGAACTCGGTAATCAACGTCAGCAACCAATTGTTTAACAAATTTCCTTTTTAAAACCAAAGCTATTTTTCAGCTAAACCAGAACTGTTTTTTCAACTGCAAATGCCTGTGAGAGACGGCAAAAACCATGTGGACTCAAGGTAAATGCCTCTGGTAGTCTTTTCCAGAGATACTACCTATCAGTGAGCAATAAAAAAAAATCCAAACAAACCAACAAAATCTTAAGTTAATAAAGTTTTATATTCTTACTGTGGCTTCCTCTGTCTTCTAGCAGCCCATCCTGTACATCAAAGGTCACAAAGAACACAATGAGTCACTATCAAAACCCAAAGAATGCTTCGTGAACAATTACTATACATAAATTGCAGCCTGGTATTTTGTTTCTGTGCCAACTCACAGTAATACAGCCCATTTCCTCTTCATTTTTTTCCCTGCAGCTTTTGTCCATAATAGCAAACAGCTTTGTTAATCTGCTCACAGAGCTTGAATTTTTTTTTTGGAGGGGTGTACTTATACCTTTGCCTTTTTGAGTAGTGGGCAGCAGTGGTACAAATTCTTTTGCTACAGCTCTTTAGGCTCAGTTTCTTTGGTGTCAGAGTCCACAACAACTCTATAACGCTGCCAGGCTTTGTAGCCAAAAACATCATTAGGAATACTGAAAGGGTCCCCTCTGAAACCCAGAATCAAAGTGCCCCCCAGAGAGAAATCAGCCGTACATTAGCTCACGCCTAGCAGAGCAACTCAGTGCTGTGCAGCTGTGAAACCTGTGCGGATCCCTTCATACATGCCACTGCTGGGAGGACTGGCCTCAGGATCCATCCGTCCAGTTCTGAGGCAAACACGGTACCTTACACACTTTTAATACCATGCACGAGGGACGAAATAGGCCTTCTGTTTGGAGTCGAAAGTATCTTAGCGATCATCAACCGTGGCATTGCATTTCATACTGCAGTCCCCAGTTTTCCCACTTTTGGCAATACCTTGTGTCAGTGACTCTTGATGCAATCCCCTGAAAGAGAAGCAGAGATGTTCATTCGCTCGTATAGTTTAATATCTGAGAAATAAAATAAAATCTTTAAAAATTTTGCTGAATAAATATTGTGAAGACAAATAAAGAATTGTTTTTCAGAAGGTATGATTTGTGTCTGTGCACACGTGTGTGTATGCAATTAAGCAATGAATGCAAACCTAGATTTATATTGCCACTGTGTTATTACCTACGCACTCAAATTCTGCACACTGGTCAGTTTTTAAGTAGTCTTCTGGTTAATATTTATTGTCTTTAACGAGCAATAATATGGACTAGAAAGTTGTGATGACAAGTAGCAACAACTGGCATTCTCTCAACAATTCCACAATAAGAAAAGAGGGAAGTAAGATAATATCAGCCAGCTTCCTTCTGAAGAGGTTTGGTTAAATCAGAATTCTTCATTTTAGAAAATTACAAAGCAAAAGTACTTCAGACTACTATTCTACCTAGCATGGGAGGAAGATAGTAGATATTTTTAATGTTCCTAAAATAATCACGTCCTATTGTACCCAGCTCTAGTAAAAGGTATATTGAAATAAAACACCGCTTTTTTTTGCCTCCAGAATTGTGAGAACTGTTCAAAGACCCTTGGCTTCAGTTCACGATAACAGAAGTAATCAAATGTGTTTGAAGGATGTACGCTATGGCTCATCTGGTCATATGCTGAAACACAGGACTCGCTGTCCAGGGCTTTGATTTGTCTTCAATTAACATTCACATCAACTGCTGACATGAAGGGGACTCTGAGAAGGGATAGTAGCTGTCCTTATAATACACTTCACAAGTTTGCAGCCTAAATTTTGATTCTTTACTCTATTATTAACCTTATGTGTAAACTTGCATGCATTTACTCACGCAGTTTCCAGTTTTCAAAAAGGAGAGGGTAGCACTTACATATCTTTGGGGATTAAGATCTAATCCTGGAGGGGCTCCAGGCTGGCAGCGCTGTATACTCATAAAAAGCACCACTACAGCAATTGTGAACAGGCACAAGTACTGACGCGTCCTCGCAAGATCAGGATACATTTTTAAAATACTATTCTGGAAGAATAATATTATCACGTAAATCTTATAAAATATTAATTATTAATAAAAATGAAGTGTATTCAGCATCCTTGACTGACAGCTGCTATAGTAGGCTAATTCATAAATCTTTTTAGAGCCAAATTTCAACAATGTATTTGTAGTTTTTGTACATTCTTGGTTGATTAATTCTGCAAACTTGCATATACACATTTAATCTCCATTTTGCATATGCTTATACCTATCTGCAAATTACAAGTTGCATAAGCGCTGTAGAATTTGCATACATCCAAACAGAGGAACTCACTTTTGCGGAAGGACTTCTAGAAATGCGACCTCTTCTAAGTTATACCAGTAAAATATAGAAAACTCGCTGTCACTTACGATGTAGAGCAAAAACGGTGATGAAAGCGCTTGCTTGTGATTGAGAAAACAATACATTCTCCGGTCCTTCCATGCAAAGAAAATATTTCTGCGTTTTTTTTCATTTTCCTTCTTCTCTCACACTCACTGAATGTGGGTGGGAAACAGTAGAAACAGAAAGGGTCATGTTTGCTCCTCAAAATTTGAAGACGGTGTTTTTTTCCTTTGCCACAGATGCTCCGTGCTCATCAGTTGCCGTGTACTTCTGAGAGAGAAAAGAGAGAGAGAAATTGCCAATAACATTAGTAACCTTAAGTGTAGGCATGCATAAAAATTTGCTGAAAATTGGGTTGTGGTACATGTTCTTATTTTAGATTTGCCCTTGTTAACGTCTTCTTAATAAACAGGTGCATACACTTCCCCAAGCTGTCACTGTTGTTTACCCAGTCTGCACACTTTATAAATCTACTAATGGAATAGACCCAATCATCTCAAGGATCTGCGCTTTAATAAGTTAGTGTCTGAAAGTTTTCAGGAAAATACTTTCTGCTAGTATAGTTCTGCTGGATACAAACTTCACAAGGTTTGCTTTTAAAGATAAAAAAAAAAGGTGACACAATTTCACTTCTAAGTTCAGCACAACGTAATACAGAGTTTCATACATGCTTGACATTAAGATTAGCAACAAAGTGGGACGGGTAGAGGGAAAGGAAAATGAAAAGGTATAAGAAAGGTGGAAAAGGCTTTTCTAGTGGAGTTTGAAACCAAGAGGATGTTCCCCACCGAGCACCTGGATCACTGTGGCATAGGCTCAGGCTTACTTTCACTAGCTCAGCGTCAGCCCCCCCGAAAGATTCATTCCTTTCTCCACCTCTTGACCCAGAGCAGATGAGCCCGTCACGAGACAGGAGAGACATTATTTTTGATTCTTATCAAGTGGCAAAAGATTTTCAACCGAGATCTCCCATATCCTTGGCAAGCGCTTGACCCATTAGGCTGCAACACAAACCGTACTCTTGCCCACTCAGAGAAGGAGCAGCTACAAACTGTGTCCTTGGAAAAGGCTTTTACGTGATGAATGTTGAAGGGGTGGAGGAGTCTTTCATTGCAACCGCAGTCTCACAGGTCATTTAAAGAGTCACCCCAACTCTTCGTCATTGCCACTTCCTCAAGACTGCTCGGGTGGACAGTTGTGTTGATGCAATGAATATGTTGACTTAATTTGAGGTAGGTATTTCATGTCTTCAAAGAGGATAGACTCTCTCCAGACATTCCCTAGAAGGTCTAAATAGAGATCTAACTTTCATTCTGGATCCCATTAAAGGGACCAAACAGTTACTGCTGCAGCGCAGGTCTCCACTTTAAGGAGTACAGACCTCATTTATTGGGTCCGTCCCATGGTTCTTTGAGAGCAGCGTCTCTAAAGAAACTAATAGTTACAGTCAATGTATTAGAGAGATTAATACATTAATAATTACTTTGCTATTGAAATAGGTAAATAAATTAAACGCATATAATTAACTGTAGCTTCATCTCATGAGCTTTTAGATTGCATCGCTGGAGATCAGTATTGTCCGATTGTAGATGGCAAACAGTAATTGCTGAAATTTCTTTTAAGTAATACCATGGGAAGAGTTTTTGCATTTAATTCTTCACTGGAGGTGTCAGTTGGATAGCCCCAGAGAATCTAATCTGTAATATTTATCTCCAGAGAAGTTGGGGGAATCAAAGTAGCAAAATACACTTTCCCTGTCTTATCGAAGTTATCGCTGCTCCTCAGGATTGGATGGGTAACTCCACGCTTCTGTGTTTCACTTGCCACAGATACCACCAGTAGAGTAGCAATGGAAAAATTTCTACAGCGCAAACTCTTCCGCTACTTATTTGACTGAAAAAGCTGATACATTAAACAAAAGCTACCTAAATTGTTACCGTAAGAAGAAAATTTCTAGCTATCACCAACCTGGTTTGCACTCAAGTCTATGACCTACACATGAGAAGTGAAATAACGCTCTATATACTCCCAAAGCTCTCCAGCTCTTAACAGGCTATTTTAACCTACAGCTTCACACGACTTGATGTGGTTATGAGTTGCCCAGAGCCTCATTAGGTGAAGAACCCTTGAGCAGGCTCTGTGCTGGTCTGAGTCACAGTGCTCCACAAGGAACTACGCTCACAGTACAGACTTCACCACTAGCATAATTCTTTCTGGGAAAAAGGCAAAAAAAGAAAAACCTTTACAGCAGCAAGAGTGGGTGCAGGACAGATAGAGTGATTTGCCATGAAAAAAGTTAGAGGGGCTCATTAGAGGCAAAGTTATTAGGCCAAGCAAACAGTTAATCCCTGTCACACAGAGGTAACAGAGTTGCCAGCCTCGAACTCTAAATTAAAGGCACTCTCTGAGCACCAGAGAAGTGACTCTTTTTTGCAGCTTCCTCAGTACCATCCGTCTACCATAATGCCGTGGTCTTTTTCTTTCTTTAAATTCTGGGCTCCAACTAATTACTGGCAGGAAGTGCCTATTTTTATGCCATTAGTATGCAAATGAGCGAGAAGTAGAAAAATATTCTAAAGGAACTGTTACAATATCTGTCCACAGATTACTGGCCAATTAGAACATGGGATTAGGGCTGCAGGACCCCAAAAGAGTATGGCCAAAGTCTTTCTGCTTGGGTGCCTCAAGTGTAATTTCAATGGGAACTGTATATACACGGTCTTTTTCCTCAAAAAAAAAGGAAAAAAAAAAGTTCAAGCCTAAATTGCCTGCTTACAAATGAGCACTTCTACGCTTGAAAAATGAATGCCTTCACTTCCTCGCCTCAATTTTTCTATCCATAAATTGGGGATAAAACATCCTGTTTGTCTGCGTTCCAGCACACGCCGGGGGCAAATTATTCAGCTGGACTGAAGGTCTCCTCGTCTCTCACCCTGTCTGACAACGTCTGAAAGACAAAATCTTACGTTTATAAAATTATTTATAATGTGAGTGATAAATATGAAAAGATTTTCAGGCCTTACCACTTCTGTCCAGGTAAAAAAAATAATAGGAAGAACTGCCTGCCTTGTGACATTTTGGCTTTTCCCTAACTTGCCAGTATCAGGAATTCAGGGGTGCAGGAGGGTGGAAAGCTATTGGAAAACAACTTTACTAAGCTTTCTGAACCTAGAAAATTGTGAAACAAAATGCCCCATTATGCTGTAGTTATTTCTCATGCAAATCAGCTTCCTCGTCACTCTTTCATAATAACCGATTAGCCAGAGTAGGGAAAAAAATAAATAATTCCTCAAGTTACTGGTCTTGACGCTTCTCACAGCTGTACTCTTTGGAAATTTTGCTTCATCGCTTCATTAGGTATTACTCCTTTTGACTTCCTATTTTTTAAAAACACAGTTTACATCTAGATACCAAAGATAACACCACACTAAATTGAGTCAGGGTGACGAACACTCCTCCTCTGAAAAGTTTTGCTGGAGAGGTTTGTTATTGTTATGGTTATTATTCTTTAGCCCTGTAGCCAGAGAAGAGGGTTCCCAAACCAAGCTGTAACACCAACACCTGCCCGGCCTCTCCCAGGAGTGCCAACACCTGAAACCCCTTGATTTCTGAGGGAAAAACACACACCTTCCACTCATATATAACTAACAGCAGCCGCGATTTTCTCTCTTTTCACCTGCTTCCCTCAGAAAAACCATCTTTGTGTTTTCATTCGTCCAGCAGCCGGGTCCCGGAGGGCGGCCAGGCCTCTCTCTGCCGGGAGGGAGCTGCCCGCCCCCCGGCCCCGCAGAAGCGGCGGCCCCGGGCCCCTCGCCCCGCGGGCAGGGTGGCTCGGTCGGTGGGCGATGGGCCGGCGGCGGGGCCCGTCCCCGGGCGGAGGAAGGAGGGGGCCCGGCTGGCGGCTGGGGGA